>CM068837.1:105270131-105573347 GCA_028554795.2 Sinohyriopsis cumingii | reverse complement strand
TACTTGAAAAATACCAAATAATGAGAGAGAGAGAGAGAGAGAGAGAGAGAGAGAGAGAGAGAGAGAGAGAGAAAGTTTTATGATTGTTTGTACTGTTTTCAAAGCAGATCAATGACTTAGATGATCTGTAAATCTATTAAAATATTCTTGTTACCTCTAGTTTCTATTCCACATTACTTTTCATGAGCTGGTACGTGAATGGCTTCGCGTTCATATGAATGATAACAAAGTGATTTTAGTGCTCTACATGCTTCATTAAACCATCTCTATGTCAACGCACATAAATCCGCTATCATTGCAGACTTTCAGCATGGCATCCAACCTTTGCAATATTATCAACATAGACTTGATTTAGCTGTAAGAAGTTTTTGACTGGATCCTGTTGTACAATATTGTCTCGGTCAGATGATTTGGAAGTCGCCATGCGATTGGCCGTGATGTATTCCACTAAATTATCAACGTATAAAACTAATACAAACTGGCACATAATAATTGCAAAATTCAGTGCGAAAAACTGAGTAGAGGTGCACTGATAGTGTCCAGAGGGCATGCAATGACACAATGTTTGCTAATTAAGGACATTGTGCTTTTCACACTTCTTTTTCCTTAACTTAGATGAACTGTAAATATATTAAAATGTTTTAGTTACCTCTAGTTTCTATTCCACATTAATTTCCATGACCTAGTACGTGAATGGCTTAGCGTTCATATGAACGGCGTAGATAACAAAGTGTTGTTAGTGCTCTACATTTTTGATTAACCATCTTTCATGTTTTATTATATTGAAGAATCATTTTAAGTACAGAAATTCTGTGACAGGTGGTTGCTGCATTAGTTCAAGGTTGATCAATAATCAGATGCTTGCTCCAATCACCAAACAGCAACTCGACCAATATAACGAGAGGGACCAGCAATGTTTGAACGTGATTAAAACCGGTGACGAAATGTGGACTTGCAGTTTTAACCCGAATGAAGAGGAAAAAAAAATGAGTTTTAATCAGGAAAACTATCAAGATAGTTGTATGATGTTTATGCACAATAATTGTTGGTACAAAAACGTTCCACTATCCATGTTCCTGTTTCTGACTCGGCTAGTGACACCATTGGTATTGACCAATACCATCAAGCAGCTGTACGCCAAGTCTACCAGTGCAGTAATAGCCCAAGGTTCTGTGGGGGACTGGTTCCAGACAGCAGTCGGATTAGGTCCTGTCACCCACTCTTTTTATCATCTTCTTAGAGCGCATCATGGCGAAGCCCTGGAATACCACTGTGGGACAGTCTGCATTGGAGGGCGTAACATCAAAAACCTCCGCCTTGCAGACGACATTGATTGGCTGGCAGGCAGTGAACAGGAGTTTGACACCTTTGTGAAGAACATGGATGAAACATCTTCCATATATGACATGGAGTTAAGCACTGAGAAGACAAAGCTGATTACAAATAGTGGCAAACACATCTCAGCCAAGATTAAAATTAGAGGACATTAACTGGAAACAGTGAGCCAGTTCAAATATATTGGTTCCATAATCACCGCAGAGGCATCAAGAGCAGAATATTTGTCGAGAGAAGCACAAACAATGGCTGCTATATCAAAGTTAAGATCCATGTGGAGAGACAAGAATATTTGTCTAAAACTAAAATCAGACTATTGCGAGCACTAGTCATCTCATTCTTTTTGTATTCATGTGAGGCCGGGACCCTGAGAACAGAATTACAATGAAGAATCCAGGCACTGAAATGATATGCTACATATCCATCCTTTACATCTCTTACACGGACTACATCACAAATGAAAAAGTGCGTAACACCTTAGGCGCAAAGTAGGCCAATATGAAGACCTCCTCACCACCGTCAAAAAGAGAAAGCTTAAATGGTATGGCCATGTCACTAGAGCCAACAGTCCGTCCACAATAGTCCGGCAGGGTAGCGTCCAGGGTTTCAGAAGGAAAGATAGACTGAGAACAAAGTGGACTGATAGCACCACAGAATGGACCAGGAAAAGGTTGGAGGAGACACAGGCATTGGCACATAATCGAGACAAGTGGAGGGAACTGGTCAGATGTTTAGCAGCACAGCGCCACGACGAACATACTAGGTTAAAAGACTGTTGATGATGATGAGTGATACCAGAGATATGTATGTCTCCAGGGTGGTGCTGAAGGTTGTGGGACATTACCGAACAACCCATCTACACAGCAGTATCCGAGGTATCTACCATCTCAATCACAAAGCACATAAATCTGCTATTTTTGCAGACTTTCAGCATGGCATCCAACCTTCGCAATATTTTCCACCTAGCGTTGATTTAGCTGCAAGAAGTTTTTGATTTGGAAGTCGCCATGCGGTCAGTCGTGAAGTATTCCACTGAATTAACAACATATAAAACTAATACAAACTGGCATTTAATAATTGCAAACATCAGAGTGAACAAATGCGTAGAGGTGCAATGAGAGTGTCCTGGGGGCTTGCAATGACGCAGTGTTCACTAATAAAGAATTATTGGGTGTGCTTTGGGGTTAAATTAGGATATTTGTTTATGGCATCTCCTCATCTCATACATAAGTGTAGAAAAATTGTATATTTTAAGATATCGTCATGCTGAGAGATAGAGAGTGGGTTGGGTGGGATGGGTGAGGTATATATATAAAAGGAAACATATTTCCCATGTGAGAAGATCTAGTGGTAGCATTACTACGGCAGCGAAACAATATATAACGTCACTTTGGATATATCAATGTTTCAAACACTAATTCTTTTTTAATATCGCATTTTGAACTATTCACCACAATGCGAAATTTTAAAAAGATCACGATATTCACTAGAGTGTTTGGAAGCTAAAGTCATGATTTAAATACAGGGAGGAGTCTCGACATCAATGTGTGTATTTAATAAAAACATACTGCTATTTTAGAAATGAATACCTCCTTACTGCAAGAGTTGTAAGATATTCTTCCGATATACATATTGGTTTAAACACCATCAAAGTTTTTCAAATCTTTCTAACGTTTTCAAGATTGTTAGAGAATGTTAGCGTGAATTCTTTATTATCATGTTTAAACAGTGTGCAAAACCCGTCCTGAGAAATCATGGACGATCAATGAAACGATAGAAGAGAAGTTGGACAGAACTACATGTACAGATGCCGAGATGGACTAATCTGGAAAAGTGGTCAGAATCCGACAGTCACATGCCTTCATGATGGTACATGGACATCGACAAACGCTACTTGTCGTAATTGAACAATACATTTCATCAGTAATATTCCCAATAATAAAAGCTTAATATATTCTTCACAAATTACATTTGTTATAACAACATGTTACGCAACAAATGTGCCAAAGCATGATATGACCCTCAGTTGATGAAACGTGTCGAATTATTTCAAACGTCGGCTCGCCAAGGCTGCACAAATACGGATTGAGTATTTGCATCAAATGCTACAACGAGTTTGATATGGCTTAGGTATCGATCAAGGTAACCACAAGAAAGATCATCTTACGACTAGGGATAAAACAGGAATGCAGGTTTGCATTTATTATATACTCCCTCTTTGTATAGATTGAATTAAGGTAAAATGCTTTCTATAAATTTTCATTCATACCATCTAGGAATATCAGCAGGCATAAGTAAGTGAAAACGTCAATAAAAATAATTATACTCTGGGCATGCGAACGCGACAAAGTAACTGTAGATTGAACTTCAGTACCGAACGCAATATCAATCATTTATTACTCATGCATGTTGCTAGTATATCGAGAAACACATGTCATTTAGAATAAGTGAAAGGTTCCAGTCTCATGTGCAATGCAGATATAATAAAAGTAAACATGCATATGTAAGGACGTCGATTCTGCACAATTAAAGTAATTATCCTTTCGCACGACGTCAATTATTATGGTAGCATTAAGTGTGTCTTCAGAAATCTATTGTCATAATTCTTACTGTTGCTCATCCAGCCGGCACTAGGCTCCACCATATTTACACGTGCGTCGCCTATTGTTGATAGTGGCAGTAGTACGTGTACCCGAGCTAGTTATCAACACCAAAATTAGAAACTGTTTATTTGCAAAGAAATGTGTGTACCGTTCCATGTTTCTCATCAGACAATGGATCAAATTAATACAAAAGTAACTGTAAACTTCTTAAGAGCAAATTAAGATTGTTCTAAACAAAAATGACTCACATAAAGCGGTGTGTTCTTGGAGAAATAGGTTGTATATTTATGAGTTCAAGAATGTTTAACTATAACAAATTATCCAAAAATACTACATCTTGTAAATCAAATAATTATAAGACTTTACCTACAGATATAGCTTTTTTGGATTATATCGAAAAAGGAAAGTAGATTTTTGTTAAAATATAAAAACGCATAATTAAATTTGAAACAGCGATAAGTAAAGAGTGCAACCCCCCCCCAAAAAAAAAAATAATATAATAAAAAAAACAATGAAACGAAAATAACACACCAAACAAACAAAACAGATTAAACTGAATGAATTTAGATTCTTGTTGTATGGTACATATCTAAGGCAGGCTTCATATCCGGAAGAAAACATACTATAAGAAAATGTTCCATATCGATCGCGATGTTTAATAGTAATTTAGTACGTATTTTAATCCTTTGGAGGAGTTTGAACTCCCATGCATTTCATCCTGAAACCCATAGTGACATTTTAGGTGTAATAATACCTCATTACTCTGACAGTTTTAAAATATTCTTCAAACCTATATATTTCTTTGAACCATATTTGTTTGATACCTATCTTACATTTTAAGATTGTTACAGAAGGTTGGTGTGAAGTATGTATTATCATGTTTGAACAGTATGTAAAAACCCTCCTACGAAATCATGGACGATAAATGAGACGGCAGAAGTGGAGGTTGGACAGAACTACACATACAAATGCCAGGATGGTCTATCAGGCAAAAGTGGTCTGAATCCGTCAGTGAAGTGTTTACAGGATGGTAGCTGGTCAGCGACAAATTTTACTTGTGGTAATTGAACAATGCATTTCAACAAACACTTAACAACAGTAATATTCGTGGTAGTAAATCTTATATGTTTTACAAAATACATTCTTTAATAATATCATGTTACGTCACAAATGTGGTCAGAACATCACATGACCCAACAATTATGAAACATGCCTAATTTTTTCAAACCTCTTCTCGCCAAACCAGCAAAAATATGGATTGAACCTTTGTATCAAACACTAAAATTAGTTTGATATGGAGTAAGGATAGGTCCTAACAATCGTATGAAACAAGTTCTTTCTCACGAATCAGGATAAGACAGGAATATAGTGATCTTGTTATATACTTGTTCTTTTTCACCATGAAACGTAAACTGAATTTAAAGTAGATTGCGATTCAGAAAGTTTCATTCAGCGTAAGCAAGAATATTAGCAGGCAGAACTAAGTAAAAATATCAATAAAAGTAGTTCCAATCTGGGCGTGTGATCTATGGTGTATGGTTGATGAATCAAATATGAATATCATAAGACGGAAGATAGAAAGTCAACAGTTCAAGTCTGAGCTATGCGATGCAGAAATGATACAATGCAATTGTGCATATGCAAGGATGTTGATTATATAAAAATGATCACATTGTTTTAGTGCTAATCTATTCCCAAGACGTTAAATATTGTGCTAGCAGTAAATAGTCCCCAGAAATGCATAGTCCTGGTTCTTGATGTTGTTCATCCAGCTGTCTCGCGGCATACAAGGACTTGCACGTGCATCCCCTGCCATTGATAATTGCATTGGACCAGGTTATCAACAGGAAACGAAGAGACTGTTTGTTTGCAGATACATTTGGGTGCTTTTAATTATTCTCATGATTCAGATGACTATTTTTTGTAAATTCGTTACATATTTATGAATGAAAGAATTTTGAACTACAACAAGGAACCATCAAGATAATTCCTTGTTTCTTGTAAATTATATAATTCTAAATCTTTGCTTATAGATTTAGTTTATTTGCATTATCTTATAAAACAAGAAAAATTTGCAATAAGTGAAATAAATGTCAAAATGTATTACTTCAGCGTCATTAAAGAGGATGAATCATGGCACCACATAATACTAGTCCAGAATTAATAAAGTGTGTTTGCCATGTATGAACTTTTCACTTTTCCACATATAAAGCACCCATTTTTCAATCACTAATGCATTTTCCATGCATGAAGTTTCCATAGTTTGAACATTAATGCATTTAAAATGCACGGGGTTTCAACAATGACAAGCTACTGCATCATAGGCAGCGAATTTAACGTTTTCCTTTATGGAAATGTTCTAGAAATTGTTCATGTTTTATCACTGCAAAAAAAATTCAAAGCATCAAACAAACATTTTTTTATATTTTCCTAACATTTGTTAATAATTTATATTAAATATACATAAATGTTTTTAAAACCGATCACGAGACTGCTCTTTCATATATACACACCGTGTAATGACCATACGTGTGCTCTAGTCTTGAACGTGGGAAGTCTACCTGAATGACCAGATTACCTTATGTGCATAAGCGAGAATATACATATGCCGTTCATGAATGATTGGTATAGTAAAGTAAAGATCCAAAAGATTTTAGAATGTTTAGATCAAGATTTGATTTATAATGTATTATCTATATTCTTAGTTTTTGTTCAGTTTAAAAAGCATATCTCGACAAGTGAACAAGGGAAGCATATTAATTTTTATAATGTTAGCTTCTCGTTGTAAATAACATAACTAGTATATGCTGCATATTGAAAATAAACTTAAACTGCTATAAATTAATATTCCACGTCGATCACGATTGTTTATAACATTGTATGAAGACAAGTATTAACCCTTTGTAGCAATTCGACTCAAATGTATTCTCTCACTACAATCATTTTCCTAGTTATAACTACTTTTTGCTGGAAGAGATGTAAGATATTCTTTCGACTTGTATATTCATTTCAACCCAATTCATTTATTCCGTGCCTTACTATCATCCATAAATTTTGTACACAAAGTTAGCATAAAATATGTATTATTGTGTTTGAACAGTGAGTAACACCCCTCCTGCGAAATCACGGACGATAAATGAAACATTAGAAATGGAGGTGGGACAGAACTACACTTACAGATGCCATGAGAGTGCGTTCAACAAAGGTGGATCTAATCCGATAGTCACATGCCAACATGATGGCAGCTGGACCTCGTCAGATTTAGTTTGTGGTAATTTAGCAATGCATTTCATCACATAACTACAACGTGATGTGGGTTTATAAAACCACACAATATTTTCATTACTATATTATTAAATAACATCTTACGAATACAAAGAAATGATGTCATAATTCAAGACATCGCTTAAGGCAAAGACAATGTCTGAAACATCGGATTTTTCTGAAGAATTTGTTCATTACCTTGCTTTATTGAATAAAATTAATAGATCTTTAATGCGATCGAAGGCTCTGATATCTGTGTAATTAACCTCATAGTCATGAATCTCGTTGAGCTGTTTTTATCCACTGTTAGCGGAAATTTGGAGTATGTTCAATTGGTTTCATAAATTTCTTATTATATGAGCATCCATATACGAAGGCCTACATATTACCTGATGACGTAATCATTAATTACACTATACTGCATTACATTAAAGTACGCTAGAAACAAACTTTATTTTCATACGCACATCTGGGTATGAAATGAATCATTTTAATTTAAATTGTATTTTATAATGTACTAAACGCATAGCTGTTTTAATCATTTGTTTTCAAAACAAAATAATCAATAATTAAATGCATACTACAGCATATAATTTAGAAAGTTGATTTTGGAAGACCGTTTGTTCAAGAAAAACAAAACAGAAAAAGAAACACTTTTATTGTCGGTCGCTGAAAATTGTCCATGTTTGTAAACAAATACACAAAGTGGGCTGATGTGCTATTCCTCGCATAATTAACTTAAATTAACATACTGTTATCAATCTATAAGGCTAACTGCACGATACAACCGTTAAGTCTTTCAAAATGTATTTATCACTTATTTCACCGCAGTACTATTTACTCATAATAAGACATGCTACTGAAGGCACAAGGTTGGCATATTGTGATGATTAAACAAACTGTTACACATATGACGCTTGTAAACACGACAAATACCTCTCTTTACATCCATTGCTAAGGAAGGACTTCTGGTATTTGGAGATTTGTATTATATCGATATCAAGCATCTTGGCAGACACACACGCACATATAGTTTTTGGTGATGGATTGCTAAAGGCAGTCAAACACATATATTCATTGTAATTTAATTTAAAATTCTTGCATTTTTCTCCAACCTTGCATGCTGTGCTAGTATTTCATATCGGTTCCAATGTTGAATTAACAACTCCTGATGAGATTTAGCAAAAATATAATTCAAAAGAAACAACAATACATTAATATTAAATTTAAATGGCTAGCATCATTGTTGCTGTCAAGCTGTCATTAATGTTTATTTTCTAAAATTCGAAGTTGCTTCTCATTATATGGAATCGACACAATGTAACGATGTTCAAATACATTATTTTATATTTGTCCATGTCATGGATACGGAAGATAAATAGAAGAATGTGTCCTGTTGAAAATGTAATGGACAATGTGCAGACCTATGAATCTGATGTTTTATGGTAGAGTGCATCGTATAGACAATAGTAATGCGGGTCTCGAAAAACAATTAATGCATTTGTTATCAGATTGTTATTGCTTTCAGGTAAAAACACTTACGTAGATAGGTCGATAATTGCGTATATTAGGCTTCGTCACGTGGACGAATATGTAAGGCGGTGGAGATTGAGATAGCTAGTTTCCGTTAGACGGGTAAAGAACAAAATACAACGCAGGGGATTTAGTACATTAGGGTTAGTTAAACTGATAGTTCAGTCCTATTCGATGCTATCAACTGGGTATCTCCAAACAAGATTTTGAATAAATATTGAAATATAACAAAAAGTAGCTCAGGGAAACGTGAGACACAGAAGTGTGTAATGTTAGTTCTTGGGGATTTCATTTGAGGCAGAAAAAAAACGAGTAACAGAGATAGGAAAAATGAATCGATCTGGACAAAAAATGTACAGCAATGAAAAAGATACAACTGCCTTATTAAAGATATAAAATCTACATTTCAAATTTACAGGTATATATTAGATTTATCATTATATGATTATATAGTGTATGTGTAATTTTCGACAGGAATAACAATTCTGATATTGATAGCAATACAATGAAATTGTTTGTGTACATTGTATGTATGTACGTATGTATGTATGTATATAAGGATAGCAGAAGACACTTCCTTAAAGATGTTGATATTGTTTCTTTCTCATTTAGTTAAAGAGAACTGGACACAGGCCACTATCTATCCAAACAACATTCAAATTTCTGAGGTAATCAGTAATGAGACTGGACTTGATTGGTTGAAGTGCATGCAACAATGTGATGACAAAGCGAACTGTTTGTCCTTCTTTTATGATAACCACAATGGCCACTGTGTGTTGTCCTCTTCATTCCGACGAGGATTACCAGAGGGTTTTCAACTTTCTGATGGACTTCTGTATCACACAGGCAAGTATTAGATCATTGTCATATAGACGGATTGGTCTATTACAAATGCAAGTATTATATAATTGCTATGCAGATGACGATGTATTGAATACTTAAATGTCGTTATATTCTGTCCATGGAATAATAGCATATTTAGGATAATAACTAAACATCAAACCACACATTCACCTTATTATTATAGATCATGTTTCTGTTGATTTTGATAACAAATATAGACTCGAAGCATTGCATTCACGAGCGATTATAGGTAAAACTGCAGTCGATATGTTTTCGTACAATTTCAGTGACTCTATTAAAACTGAAAATAATTTATTTAACTTTCAATTAACTAATTCAAAACGTCCACCTGCTGACGTATTTTATCCAGTTTCAGATTTTACTGGTATAATATTTTATGGATGTAAAGATTGTATAATAACATGTAGGCAAAGGAAGGAACTCCCGGGACTTAGTAAACTAGTCAAATGATTTTCACGATCTAGCCAATAAAAGTCCTTGTAATCTTAATGGACAGGTTAATACTAATCTAGTAAAATAAACAAAGTATGTCCTGTGTCACCAGAAGCATCAACAGCCTTTTTAAGTTTTGATAATTGTATTGATAGAAGTAAATACATTTTCAATAAAGACAAAGGATTAAGAAAAGATAAACATCCTATATTGTCCGTAAATTTAAGTTTTTATCATTATTGGTAAATTAAAAGGAACGTTGAAATAATTGTCTCAATTGCACATGTCTGCAGTTTACAAAACATGCAACATTATCAAAACGTTGTAACAATTAGTTTTACCCTTGACGTACACGTTTGCATGACCGGGAAGTCTATAGATTTTGTTTTCTTAAAGTACACACCTTGTTACTATTTTTCTATTGCTAACACTACTCTACGTGTACCTTTTATTTCTTATATTCTTTATGACAGGTAAGTACCTGGCTTGCTAGATGACATAATGTTGTCTTCTCTGTTCTTTGGATGCTCGATATCTCTTGTTTCCGCTTCATTTGGTTACATTTGACATTGAAATGAAGGATTAAATCTCAGTTAATATTTACATCGGTTCGTATATCATAATTACAATTCAAAGGAGGAATCGACAACCTTAAACTCGGCAATGCATTACATGAAATAAGAACGTAAGTCCTGTTCAGTTGTCTGTATGTCTATTCGTCTGTGTGCTTATTTCGTTCGATCTATTCATTTCCCATTACTTAAAAAAGTTAGGAAAACAATTCAAACATCACTGCAAAACTGTAATTGTGGGTGATCATTCACCTTTTCTGTTTAAATATTTACGGTAAAATATTGTGGAATCTCACCTTTTCTCGTCTGTTATGTTATATTTTTCTCTGTATTATAAATCAAACGTGATGTCAATATCTTTCAAGTAATTTTTGATACATTTTGGGAAAATCCTAATTCGTCGTAGCCTGCAAGTACTCAAAGTGACAATCTTTTAAGGAATCTTGCCATGCATGGTAACAGATTGTACAGCATTTTAAGTAAGCGTTGATACGACTGTCTTTGTGATTGTTCAATTTTGGAATTACAATGCTTATTACGGTATGATTATTTATTAGATTTAATATTTAATATGTAGTATCTTTATCATTTTCATTAAACATCAGTTATACTAGTATTTAAATTCTAATTATGATAAATATTGTCATAATTAGTTGATATAAAGATGAAAAACATTTAATATGGACACAGTCATTAATCAAATTATGAAATACATCTTACAGCACCATCATCCACATGTGATATGAACTATAAGAATGTAACCTTGGGCGGCTCCTACTTTTGCGTCAAGTACCATTCAGAATCGGCAACGTTCAACGATGCGATGAAAATATGCGAATCTGAAAAGGCGAAACTACTTGTGATTACGACCCGGACTCAGATAGATGATGCACAAAAAGTTCTTGGGAATGGTAAGTGGCACGACAACTAATTATAACGGAACAAGTGAAAATCGCTGTTACATTTTAAAAACGTTCCCCTCGAAAACAAGCTCAACCTTAAAGTCTGAATAAATGTAAAAAGTTATATATCATTAGCACGAAAATATAATAGTGTAATAATGTGAAACCGTCAAAAACGCAAGAAAGTGACACGTAAGGATGACATCGCATACAAATTCACTGGTACATGTGCCGATGAACTGTGTAAATGTATGCCACCACACTTTGAAAAGAAGAAGACGAAAAACCTGAGCAAAGCTCTAAGACGCTTTATGTGAATAGACTGGCAGAGGTAGTTAGAGATGCTACATGTCTTCGGCATAATGGCCTAATTACTGGACACCACTGTAAAGAGCTACACTCTAGACATCGTAGTGATATAACTGATATTGTTAAAGTTACGGTAAATATTAAAAACACAACACAACACAAAATAAATATTCTGTACGCAAACTAAAAGTATGACATTTAATCTTTCTTGGAGAATAGGGGAGGAGGTAATGGTGAGCTAGAGCTTTAGTTACTTCTTCCAAACGACTCCAGGATATAATTACTGTAGTGCGTTGTCTGTGTTTTTTTCTAACTATCAAATTGATTATGACGCTATTTCGACGTCTTGAAAGAACAAGACATCTTAACCAAATATATATTAACAAGGCTTCCTGGTGGTCCTAAAGTTGCTGAATAAGCTGACATGTGACTAAGAATATAATGGAATAGCGTTTGGTAAGCAGTTGGTGTCAGTAGGATGCTTGCTGTTAACATATCTTACAATCGTTGTTTGATTGCATATCTTATGAAAATGATTGTTGCAAGGTTTATCTAATTTAAATATCTTCATCCAGATTTAATGTCAGGAATCTGTTTATCAAAGTTGGTAACGTTTTGTACAGGAGCTTATTTCTGAAAATATTGTCTTGCAAATGTTTTATTTTCTTGCATGATTTACTGACAGATTTTACAGAATGTGAAAGCGTTTTAGTGTTTGATTGCAAAGAATTATTCAAACTTATAATAATTACGTTATGCATTCATTCGTAATGACATCCAATTTTTGATTGAGAATTAGACAGCAAGATGATAAATAATAATGTATTTGTTTGCCTTACGTAACATTAAAATAAAATTATGTCTGTATAATATATGTTATTTCCGTTTGAGATATAAGACACAATTATTCATGTTAAACATGCATTGAATTAAGTTTCTCCAAAATAAGTAGATGATCTAGAAAAAGAATTGATGCCAGGGATTAAGCAAAGCTATTCAAGTGAAGACCCTAACAACATAAAAGTACTAAATTCAAACAGTTTGTATCTTGTGTGCATTCTGAAAAGGATATACATTTGTGCTAGAGATGATTATTGTGTCCAATAGGAATAATTTTGGGCTTTCCACCTTATGAAATCCTCGGGGTGTTCTGAGTGTTAAATCGTCTTGTTGTTGTTGTGCAACACATTTTCGTCTAATATAAGTAGGTTTAGCTGTATGTATGATTGTTATTTGTAAATTTAAGTGTTTCAACTCTATGTTCTTGAGAAAAGAGCGAAATACAACGAATATTTTATTTCCCTAGAATACAAAGTGAACATTTTTAAATAACTTACAATATTGTGAGTTAAATTCCAAATAGTCATACAAGTCCTATCACAGGTTCAAATATATGAAGTTGCAATTGAACTCTAGAGGTGTTCCAGATAAATTCCAATGTTTAATGTGTTGAAGTGCCTGTATTATCGAATGAGTTATTGTGCGTATGTCCTGGAATTCGGAGAGGTGCTAACAGTCTTTTGTTGTATCACGGTAATATAATCTAGCATATCCTTGTCTGGATTGACTATAGTTCCAAAGTAATATTTTCGTCCAATGATTTTATTCAGCATCCTCTAATTCCAGTGAATAACAAAAACGTGAATACAAAAATCTACAACACACCTCTGAAAGGCAAGAATGATGACCAAGATCACAATTACTATTTTCTTGAAATACTCTGCGAACTAAATGTTTACTATTAATAATGATCAGAATATTTAACATATACTCATGCAGCAATAATATTAATGGTGTTTACGAATTAAATGTCACTGGTCCGGTACATTATTAACTTGATTTTAGACAAGAGTACTAAATAGAGATATTCATAACAAGGTAATATCTGGGAACAAAGCTACACCACTTCCAACTACCTTCTCTCCAGTCGACCTTCCGGACATGTTTGCAAATTTTTTCCGTGACAAAGTACAAACCATCAGAGATCAGCTTGACACCACAATTTCAATTGACTCGTCGTCACCAGTTGGGATACAGAATTTGAGCGGTAACCATTATCAGCATTTACACCTGTCTCTATGGATTTCGCACGTTCAATCCTGATGAAGAGTGCACAAAAGTCATGTGAACTTGATCTATTTCCACCATCACTGCTGCTTGAGTGCTTAAATCCAGTATTGTCTTCACTAACTGATGTTATTAATACCTCAGTGTCATCCGGGGAAATCCCATTATTTTTCAAAACTGCCATTGTAAAGCCTCTGCTGAAGAAACCAACACTAGACCATAACGATTTAAAGAACTACCGCCAAGATTATAATCTCCCATTCATATAAAACATCTTAGAAAAGGTTATTCTATCCCGGTTTGCATCTCATCTGAATTCAAACAGTCTTTTTAGCAATCTACAATCTGCATATCGCCCTTGCCACAGTACTGAAACTACTCTTCTAAACGTAGTTAATGACATTTTTTCTCTGCTTTGGACAGCGGAAAGATTACAGTCCTCACCCTCCTTGATTTCTCTGCAGTATTTGACACAATATACCATGACGTATTAATTCACCGTCTTCAGCATGTATTTAGCATTCATGATAAAGCCTTAATGTGGTTCAAGTCCTACTTGGTCAACAGGACACAATTTGCATCTGCAAATAAAATACACTCCATCCCAGTTGATCTATGTCGTGGTGTTCCACAGGGGTATGTTCTTGGACCTGTTATCTTCATTATATACACTAAAACGCTCTCAAGTGTCATAGAGCATCAGCCATTGTCTCACCAATTGTACGCTGATGACACCCAAATATACAAATCTAGCCACCCAACTGAAGCTGATGCTAAAGTCCAAGGTGTAGGGAGGTGCATTTCTGATGTGAACTCATGGATGACATGTAACAAGCTGCAGATGAATGATGATAAAACTGAGGCCATTCTGATCACAATACAAAGACTTTCTCATTCACATCCTTTACCTCAACAATAAATATCAGCAACACCAACATTAAATTCACACAATCAGTACGAAACCTAGGTGTGACTCGGGACAGTACTTTCACATTGCACCAACATGTGATGAACATATGCAAGGCTGCATATCTTGAGCTGAGACGCATTAGCTCATTTTGCAAATATCTTTCCGTTCATGCTATTAAAACACTTTTGTGTTCATTAGTACTTTCAAGACTGGACTATTGTAACTCAATTCTGTCTGGTTCGTCTCAATATTTTCTCCAGAAACTTCAAAAATTTGAAAACACAGCTGCTCGGATCATAATTAGAGTACCACCATCAGAGCACACCTCCCCGCTGCTCTGTACCCTACAGTGGCTATCCATTCGATCGAGAATCAAACATAAAAATTTGTTCTCTGTGTTACGTTTCACTGTCACACTCTAGTTCAACATACCTATCCGACCTCACCCATTTGTACACACCAGAAAGATAATTACGTTCCTCTTCTGACAATCATATGCTTATTATTTCCACTATGAAAACAAAGCATGTGCACAGCGTTCTTTTGCATACCAGGGCACAGCAATCTGGAATCAATTGCCCACTGAACTTAGACACAAAGACACAGTGATCCCATTCAAGGGTGCTCCCAGAACTCACTTATTTCAACTGCAATTACAAACTTAAAGACCTAATAATGTTTCCTACCTTAAATATTCTCAAAATGTTTTTTAATATTTTCTAATTTAATGGTGTTTGCTTTTTAAATCGTATCATTATGTTTTTTATCTTATAGGTGTTGTCTAATGTTGTAAAGCGCTTCGAGCTCTAAAGATTAGGCGCTATACAAAGTCCTCATGATTATTATTTTTAACATTATATCTTATAATTATGCGAAATCAATAATACAAAATACGAATTAAATATACATAACTCTAGTAGAGACGTAAAAACTTGTACGCCACAAAGGGATATATTTAGCATTTCCCCAAGTCCCTTTTACCTGATGCATGCCTTTTGGTTTTCCTAATTCAAAGACACATTAAATTCAAAATCTCTTGATATTATTTGTTAAATAAACCAACAATATATCTACCTTGCAAAAAGTCTACAGTTTAACAAACATATATATATATATATATATATATATATATATATATATATATATATATATATATATATATATATATATATATATATATATATATATATATATATATATACATATATATATATATACATATATATATATATATATATATATATATATATATATATATATATATATATATATATATATATATATATATATATATATATATATATATATATATATATATATATATATATATATATATATATATATATATATATATATATATATATATATATATATATATATATATATATATATATATATATATATATATATATATATATATATCAATCCATCAATCAATCAATCCATCGTTACATATGAATATCAGTATGTACGTAAGTGTGTACGAAGCGTGAGCATGATATATGCATATTAATATTTATTATTTACAAAGCCTTTACATATATTGGTTTGTGGAAAAGAACTGGTGAGGAACAGTGGGTGAATTGGAAAGGAGAGGCGCTTGATCCCTTCTGGTCTCCAGGTGAACCAAGTAGAGGAATTAATGAGAACTGTGCACTTATTTGGTATAGTATCAACGCTGGTGATATAATATGCTCCAGCAGTGGACCTTTTCTATGTCATAAAAGCAATGTGTAATCTACACCTAACTCATGCATCCGTCTATTCCCGCAATATTACCTTCGTTTTGTCTTTTCTTTTCTACTGTTTACTTTTAAATACCTTGGAGGTAAGGTCAAATATGGATCTGTTTTGTCTTTTTCCATATTGCGTGTGTATGTATATATATATATATTTTATCGCGCATTCTTTGTTCGTCAGAATATACTATATTTTAGTTCTCGAGAATCGTTCCGCTAATTATGATCAACCTATGTCCTAAACTATATTTTGATGTGACCTAACCTAGATATAGTAACTTCGAGGTGAAAAACCTGCTATAAATTCCTCCAGATCGAATAATCCACCTGTTTAGTGTTTTTCTCATCTATGGCGTCGGTTTGACCACGTCCTATTAAATGTTTCATATCACACATAACCATTTTTAAAGAAACTTGACGATAGTAGTCTTAGGAAGAAGCCTTATCAAAAAATGTATCAGAATGTCTTTCAGGCAATGTAAGTTAAATAGGATGCCCCTTGAAATCAAACCAGGAATTTTATGTTAAAGATTGTCTGTAGAAAATATGTGTATATAGGAAATTAATATGAGGTCGACATTATCGTGTTTTGGTGACTTTCTTCTGTTGCATCATTATAGGGATAAGGGTAAAGTAACATTAGTTCACCATTCTTGTGAGTTTGTCAAGACAAGGGGAAATTCTGCGTTAAACATTTTTTCATAGTTTTAGTTCTTTTATAAATTCTGTATGGAGCTCAAGAGGTGGTTGAGATCTAGATATTTTGGATATCGTCAACGTTTCGGTCCTCAATATACATTGTTACTTATATTACTATGAGCAAACTGTAGTTGGAACATTCTGAGTATCTAGTCAGATAAATTCTCATTCAACAGTATAATAAATGTTACAAGTTTACCAGCCCTACCACTGAATGTACCCTATATTTACTCGTTGAGTCTCGTGCAAAGGGTGTTTTGGAAACCATATTACAACTCTGCCATTCCTCGCACAGACGAAGATCTGTTTACACTGCCATTTTAGATTTCGTAAGAGAACTGAAGTTGTGATTGTTTGACGACATCTATTTTACCAATTCATTGGCAGAAAATATTGTTGCGCAAAACATGCAATGTCATGTGATTGTCTTATTTCTTTGCTAAATTATTTTTCAGAAGTTGTGCTACAATGTTATGGCCTTATGACGCATATTTTCATTTGTCCATATCTTACACGCATGCACACACACACGCACGCACGCACGCATGAATGAATGCATGCGCGCAGACATACATACATACATACATACATACATACATACATACATCTTTGCATGCATGCATGCATGCATGCATACATACATACACACATACATACATACATATCTACATACATACATACATACATATCTCAATATTATCAAACGGCATTGTAGACATACCCTTCAACCTGCCTATGAATTGTCTATGTCATAAAAACTATTTGTAATATACACAAATATAAAGAAATTAATTTGTCCCCACAACACTGTAATATATTTTCTTCCTTATTTTCTATTAGTTTCTTTTAGCTTTCTTGAAAGTAGTGTCTCGTTTGCTTTTGGTACGATCCTTAATTACTTTGCAATTTCGATTTGACATTGCCGTCCATCCCTATTTGCCATTTTTGTTTAGTTGGTGTGACCCGTCCAGACATAGTATTTTCAATATGTTTAACCTGTTTTTAACTTCACCAAAATAACTCAGTCAATTACTTGTTTGTATCTCTATATGTAATACAGGTTTGATCCTGTTCGCTTAAACTTTCCACTCCATTATTTTAACAACTGAATCAACTGAAAATGTATCTGCGATGACATCTTCTTCAATATGTTTGCTTTCGTTGTAGAGCGTGTAAAAGTTTTTTTTTTATTACCTTTTATCTGATGGGCCCAATTTGCTCCAACGTTGTAGGAATGTTATCTCGGACCACACTAAAACTGAAACTAGATTGAAATCGTAGGGGTTGTAGTGCTTTTCGTACCACCGACCTGTAAATATTTCTTTCTTCTGAACGACAAGGGTTTGGACAAATTTATTTTTAAAGTTTCCTCCTTGCGGCATGACATTTGGTAGTAAGATAGCTAGCATTAGACGAAGATCTACTGATGCATAGGCCGAAACTCTAGACCTAAAATTGACAATGTATATCTTAGGAATTTTATTTGTAGCCATTGCACGCCAGGTCAAATATATCACACACTCATTTTGTCCTTTGCCTTTAAAATCATGGCTCCAATTTGCAATGTATGAGATGTATTAAAACTCTGTATTTGTTGTGTTTGCAATTTGAAATATTAAAAGGCAGAGAATAATTTTCTTTGATCTGGCCCGTTTATGCTGTCCATATCTTTGCCGCATTTGTTGCAAGGGATATTTAAACATCCGAATTTCACTATCTGATTAAGTGCAGCTTTTATTTTGTGTTGCTAAAACATTGCTTATATATATATATATATATATATATATATATATATATATATATATATATATATATATATATATATATATATATATTCAGTGTATAATGTATGTACTTCGCAATGAAACATGGAAACAGGGCAATCAAATACTTTTTGCATGTGAATAAAAAGTTGTTTATTGTGTTTTTAGCTATACTATGTATTGTATTTTCCTCTTTTATTACTGCACATGACATAAAACACAAAATTGTTCTATATGCTAGCCTCCTTATATTGTTCGATATGGAGAACGCAAAATTATTGTGTATTTTAATTCCCTTATCCTATTCATGATAGAGAAGACAGAAGTGTTGCGTAGTACACTTTCAACTATGCTAATGAAGACAGAGAAAAAACTTGCATTGTATTTTCTCATATATTGTTTGAAATAAAAAAGAACACATTGTTTCGTTTATGAATATCTGTTTTGCAAATATTGTTGCACATTCTGAAGGGTTAGATCGGGAAGAAATATTTTCTTTCCTGAGATGAGGAAAGGCTTTTGTCAGATATTTGCTTTCCGCTTCATCCTAGAAAACGGTTTTGCAATATCTGTTCCCTCCATTGGTTTTATTCAAAATTCGATGTGAATACCATTCCAGATTGCATGCCCTTACTTTAAATTATTTATATTTTGTAAAATACAAAGAGTTTTATTAGTGGAAATTCATATAGTGTGTACAGTTTATTATTTGTTTTATATCGCACAATGCTATCATATAACTTGATGTGATTCTGATTGGTCCAAATATGCACATGATATTCTTGCGCAAAATTCTCTTTAATGATTGGATGCGATCGTTCGTAATATTTTCATTTCCCCGTCTTCAAGAACATTTTGTTTTTTTTACTAGTCTTCAATTTAATGACTGTTTATCAAGCAGCACTATGAGGTATTTCATAAGATTTTACCTCATTTATGACGTTATGTCCACATACATAATAAACAAAATATGATACAAGTGCGATTTGTACTTACATTATGTGAATTCCGATACTATCTATTAAGTTCATCTAAATTACATCATCAAAAGCAGTGGAAGATGTTAATGTCAAAGGTATCTATATGAATATGTCCAATCACGTTGTATTAATAATGATACATAATGTTTGTACCCGACAGATTCCTCCATGTTATCGTTTTCTTAAAAATGTCTTAATGTTTTTCTTGCAACATAACTATATGCTAAAATGTGCACGATTTATATTCATCTCCCTGGAAACTGTTGGATGTAAAAGGAAATAACTAAATGCCAATAGTTGGACAGTAATATTGAAATTTAAGAATCATTGTAATTGCTCTTCATGTATCCTTCTTTATAAATAGTTGAGAATTTGACTAATTTAAAATTTCAGATTGACATTTGATGTTTTTGTTTGTATTCCCATTTCGTCAAACCTGCATCAGAATGTCAAATCAATATGCTTTCACCTGCTAAGACAAAACAGTGTTTCTGTTCTTCAGAAGCTGTAATCTATGGGAAACCAGCCATGTCAGTAAACAAGATACTCGAATACACTTATAAATACGTCATTGAAATGTAGATGTCCCTGAGGCATAAATGATCTTTTCAATCATATGGACTTACCAGTATCGTTACATGTATCTTAGAGATAGTGATGTTAAATATTGTTGTTTATCAACGTCATCAAATCTTAAGTTAACATGTCGTCTCTGTTTCGTCTGTCAAATGAAAACTAAGAAGTCTCCCAGTCATGCATTCATTTCAGTACACAAATGATCCTTTAAGGCACAAAAGGTGTGTTTTTTCCAACATTTTATTTTTCTATCTGCATTTAAGGAAGTCTACGAGCATCTTCCAGAGGTACGTGAATACGCATTTGAGCTAGCCATGCATTAAATGAATCCATA
Organism: Sinohyriopsis cumingii; assembly: GCA_028554795.2. NCBI lineage: Eukaryota > Metazoa > Mollusca > Bivalvia > Unionida > Unionidae > Sinohyriopsis > Sinohyriopsis cumingii. Next base: position 105,552,465 of record CM068837.1, on the reverse strand, counting down.
AGTCTTTCTAGACGTCATTTTCTTGCCACAATGGCTCTAAATCAAGCTGGAAAATCAATGCGTTTCCTAGATGATCTGGCAGTGAGTCTACTTGTAACAGACAGTATAAAAGTTGTACCGCTCCGGTTGCCTAGTGGTTAGAGCGTCCGCCTCGGAAACGAGAGGTCGTGTGTTCGATCCCCGACCGAGTCATTTCAAAGACTTGCAAAAATGGTACTAACAGCTGCCTCATTTGGCGCTCAGCATTAAGAGGTCAGTGTTAGGACTGGTCGGCCTGGTGTCAGAATAATGTGACTGGGTGGGTCATCATGCTACATGTCTGCGGCATGATGCCACAGTGCTAGACATCTCTATAAACTGCCACATTGCAGACATAGTAAGAATATGACAAATTGTTAAAGTTACGTTAAAAATCCAAATCACATCACATCACACCACATAAACGTTGTATCTGTAAATCAATGTTAGACTTAAAGGTTAATTTTGTTGTTTCTTCATAAAATATGTTAAGACCAAACGTCAAACGGATTAGTCATTACTGACAAGTTAAAGTTAATTGACCTGTCAGAAATCCTTTGTTTATCTTTTTAACGTAGCTTTAACACTTTTAAGTCATATCGCTACAAAGTCTGCAGTGTGGCACTTCATAGTGATGTCTAGCCTGGGGTATCATGCCGTAGACATGTAGCATCATATCCCACCTAGTCACATAATGATGAAACCTGGCCGACCAGTCCTGGTACTAACTTCTTGATGCTGAGTGCCAAGCGAGTCCGCAGCTGGAACTATTTTTATAAGTCTTTGATATGACCTGGCTGAGGTTCAAATCCACGAACTCTTCCGCATCTGATGTGGACTCTCTAATCATTTAGGCCACCGGTGCAGTGTCTTCAGCGACCTATGTAATGCTCTTTGATAGCTAAATTACTTATACTATTATTATTATTATTAGTAGTAGTAGTAGTAGTAGTAGTAGTAGTAGTATCGTTAACGTCTAATACTAGTAACATTTAACTTCGATAGTTCAAGAATAGGGTCAAAACATTGTCTGATATTTACCTGTATTAAACTCTGTTTATTCTGAATGTTTAGATGAAGATATATCATAATACATGCTCTGGATGTAGACTAAGTTTCTGAATTTCTTAATTTCAATGTGCATATAATACGTATTTCCAGTTTACGCGAGGACGCAACTGACCTTCATGCAGAATCGCTTCAATAGTTACGTATGTCTTGCTCTTTCTTGTGGTTCATAGCAAATTTACTAGACATTATATCATTCTGGATTTACTTAATCTATCACTTAATTTCCTTACTTATTTAGTTACATATATTGTTAGGATTTTTGTGGGGCGAGGGCAGATATGAATATATCATCTTTGTGCCTGTGTGAATTTGCCTTGTAAAGCTTTCCTTAGAGTCAATGATCAAGGTTCAAGAATACAGTATTGACAACTCAGACTGTTTCTGATCAATGGTAATGATAATGTGGTAATGTCTCCATTAAATTTAACTCCATTTATGTTTTGTTGAAAATGATCCTTCAAACATTGTTTACAAATAATGAAAAGAAGATTCTCATCACGCACCCATGCTTAACCCAAACTTCTCCAATTCCATATGAAAACAGTATATTCTTAACTTTATTCACCCAAGAGTCCCAGTCCCATATCAATATTACGTTATAGCATTGTTTTGGGAATCTGTTGTTCTTGTAGGGATTACCGCCATTGTTCAGCACAGGATAGGCTGTACATTGCGGCCAATATTAATGGTGGAGAAATAGTCCGTTAAACCTCAAAAGGAACCACCGAGCCACGAGACGCTACAGGCAAGTTTATTCATATACCAACATTGGCTCTACCCGAGATTCGAACCCACGCAGAGAGAGGGGAGATGACACTGATTCGTAAGTTTGAGCGCTTTAGACCACTCGGCCAGTCGGGGCACTTCATTCATGTGCAATAATTTGAACCAGTACTTAAAATTATATATATATATATATTTTATTTTTCGCATTGGCATTCTACCCAGTTCCTTATATATAAAGCGTTTGGTGTGTGGTTTGTAATACCAATAATATATCTGAAAAATTACGCATGTCCTTTAATACTACTACTACTACTACTACTAATAATAATAATAATAATAATAATAATAATAATAATAATAATAATAATACAAATATAAATAATAATAATAATAACAGTAATGATAATAATATTAATATAGTTATTATTATTAATAGTCTTATTGGGACCCCAAGTGGCCGAGTGGTCTAAAGCGCTCTACGTTACGGATCACTGTCATCTCACTAATGTCTGCGTGGGTTCGAGTCTTGGATTCGGCTAACGTCGGTATGTGAGAAAACTTTCGGAATCAGAGGCAGGAATAAGAATCACTGCATAAGACGTGTGTGCTTGTCCACTTTTACTTTTCTCTAAAGTATTGCAGTTTGCTATGAGTTGGAAATATCTATTGATATACCTTAATAATCCAGTTAACAAAAAATGTATTTGGTATTGCTATTTTCGTATTCGATAGCTGGCATCCCTCATTGATTATGGCATCTATGGCCTTGGCAGGAGGAATTTCACCCAAAAGATGACTCAGATATATGTATTTCAATATTTAATTCATAAAACAGCATATGTATTATCCGACTGAAACATAGAAACACGTTGTTGTTGTTCAAATTCGTTGAAGCACAGGAAGCCGATATCTGCAGACGAAGTACACTATTCATAATAAACAATGATGTCGCAATATTCTTTTCAAGTTAGAACAACGGCGAAAGGCATTCTGGAAATTTCGTACAATAACAAAGTGTAGGGCGAACTAAAGACCAGGAAAGCATTCATTTAATTTACGGTTCCTTTTGTTTCTTTTTATCTAACTGTTTTATTGATGGTATGTGTGTTGGTCACATACTATAGAAGTGCCTTGCCCTAACATCCCTTTTCTGTGCCTTTTGCAAGCATTTAACCTAACTGTCTCTACTTCATTTAAAGTTTTGTTTCATGCATGCTGTAAAACATTTATTTTTGTCTATGTCAACTTCGATTATTTTAAAAAAATATTGCAAGACATAGTTGAAAGAAAAGGACAATATTTTGTGTCTCTTTTTATCAAAATACGATCTCATCGTGCACAGAAGAAACTTTTAAACATTACCTCTGGTCAGTCTTGAAACAAATCAATATTAACCCAAGCGGTATATCATGGCAAGTGTGCCACAAACAGTTCGGAGCACAAACTGGACTGATCAGTCACTAAAGTACTCAAAAAAGACAACAGTGATTTTATGGCCCCCATAGAACTGGAGTGTTGAACAAAATAAATAAATGGACCCCTCAAGTATATGTGACCGACTGATGGTTCGGTAGTGTTCCAGAACTTTTGTTAACCCTCTTTTGAGGCACAATTTTGTGCAGTGACACTAACACGGTAAGCACGTGTACCTGAACAAAAATGTATTTTGCATGGAAACATAATGCGCAAAAATCTCACTTGACATTCCTACTAAGTGAATCATTTAGTGGTGTCTACTCATTTTCTCCAATCCAACTTGTAGTACATTCTCTTCAGTGGATTCAAAACAGTAATTACTTATTTCGACAACTGTACACATCTCATTCAAAGATTTCCGATCATTCTTGTCTTATTTAGTTATTTCAAATCTACAAAGAGGGGCCACGTCAAGCACAAACCTTTCCTCAGTTTGATTTTTCAATATATTAATAACAGCTAGTGTGTGTGTGTGTGTGTGTGTGTGTGTGTGTGTGTGTGTGTGTGATTGTATGTGTGTGCATGTGTGTGTGTGTGATTTGGAATTTTAACGTAGCTTTAACAAGTGTTAAGTCATATCGCTACAATGTCTGCAGTTTGGTACTATATAGTGATAGATTGCACAGGGTCATCATGCCGCAGACATGTAGCATCATGTCCCACCCAGTCGCATTTTCCTGTAGCCAGGCTGACCAGTCCTAACACTAACCTCTTAATGCTGGGCGCTTTACGAGGCAGCTATTAGTGCCATTTTTATAAATCTTCGGTATGACTCAGCCGGGGTTCGAACCCGCGAAATTCTGCTACATATATGATGTGTCATATAACGTGACATTCTACACCCGTTATAATGCCCACCATGAGTGTCGTAAAACCAACAAAAACAAACTCCAGACATTTCATGTACTCCCAGGAAATGTAAGGAGATGTAATCATAGATCATACCTATCTCGCCGATGGTTATCACATGTAAGTCGTATATGGAAATGACAAGTTTCCACACAGCGGTCAAATAGATGAAGCGACAACGGCCAGTGAGGACGGAGGGTAAGGCGAGCGTACTTTAATATCCCTGATGATTTTATAAGGATCGTGTTGATCATAATGATGATAATGCAGAGTATGTTGCCGGTAAAGGGTTGATATAATCCACTGTTGTTATATCCTTGGGGATTTGTAAGAGTGATACCGCTGGCAATGATGAATATATATTTCATCAGACAACAGACGTTGTCTCTGTGGATTTATTTATTTATTTGTTTTGGGACGTTCCGGATTCCAAATCGGATTGATCCCACTAGGCATCCTGAGCTGGGTTTTGGAGTTGATCGCTTTGTTCATCGTAATGATTTAGCCGTGTTTTCCCATACCGATAACTCGTAACATGGCAGTAATGTCTGCACTCGTCTCTGTTGAGTTCTTATATGACTACACCTCAAGTAGTTTTATCTCTTCCTCGAAAGCACCTACACCGCTACAGACATGTTTTAATAGTAAAATGTTCTTTCTTCTACCTTTTTGGTCGCACTCCCCACCACCATTACGCACATTTTTAAAAAGTACATTAGCAAAACGGCACCAGAAAATATTGAAGTCGTACCATTTGTGTCATAAAAATCTGTCTAGAATTGGCATACGCAAAAATCTTTCTGCGTCTACTTTGCGCACCAACACAAATTTCAAAATGTACCTACCTGAATTTCTCACTTTCTCCGTACAATGTGACAAACGCATGATCGTTTTGAAGACAGAATTGGCTAAAGAATTTTCTTTTACTGAATCAGTTCAACGCCTATCCTCATTCTCTCATTTTTCCATAGCTGTATTTTCTTCCTCTTCGAAAAATACATGAGCTTGTTTTATCAGCGTTCAAAAATCAAGTATGAGGGGCGAAATAAATTCTTAATTTACATCTTTCCCAAATCAAACCGACAATTCTCTCGTTTAAACAGTTACTATTCTCAATTACACTGTCCTCCAATAGCTGAAAAGACACTCAGAAATGTTATGCAACTAATTGTGAAAGGTATGGAAATCAATGCTCTTTGGTGACTTCCATTTCAGACATAATAATCCATCACCATGTTGCGAGTCTAATTTTAAAATAAGTAACATAAAATAGTGGAAAACTTCAAGCCTTATAAAATTCAAAAATAATTTATTTCCATTTATTGCAAGGTAAAATGGAACAAGTATGGTATTGAGAATTAAATCCCCAAATAATCCTCGATATAAAGGCACAAATCCTACGAATCTATAGTTCTAAATAAAATTTAGTAGAATGCCAAATTAAATGCAAAGCTGAAGGTGTTTGAAGCGTTTGCCGTAACATGTATATTGCTGATGTGTCAAGTCAGTTGTTGAATCACAGTAGCATAATTCCATTTTTGAAGTCATTAAAAACTCTTGTTAATGTCACCGTCCAATTTTATTAGGGTACATTTGTATTTCCAGAGAACTTGAATTCAATAATTTGAAGAAGTGAATTCCCGCCCAAAATGAATTTCTGGGCTCAAGATATAATACAACTTGACTGCTAGATTTTAAAGCACGAATTAATTTCCATTTCAGTGACACTATTATATAGTCTTCTACTTGACCTCAGGCTACAATTGGCATTTTCTAAAAGAGCAAACAATTACCTGATGGAAAATAACTCTCTAGAATGATCCTGATGCTTGCAAAAGATATTTTAGTTCTTTTTAAAAACCTATTAATAAAATTAATTTATAGAAGCTGGACTATAACCTAGACCTAGACAAAAGAAAATACGTTTACTTGTATTACTAATGATCATGATATTAAACTCATGTACATAGAGAATAATGTAGCTATGTATTTGTTGTACAAAAACAACGTTAATTGAGGAAAGCAGAAAATAAACATCATTTTGGACAAGGTTAAATCCAACATACAGCGTTATATTGCACAACTGAAGATCATGAAAGCTAAATATATACACGAAGTCTGAGAAATGGAGGCCTATAATAAATTTCACATTGAATGTCTCTGAAGACGATCTGGTCTAAACACATGTATGACTGTGATAAATATATTTGAACGAGCCTAGGAAGACAACATTCGGATAAATAAGAAAAAAGTTTTGTTACAAAACACATAATACATATGTGTCCTAAACATAGTTTCTTCAAGGAAAAAACAAAATAGATAATGAACAGAAAGTTTCGCAGGAATATAAAATTTGTGCAAAATCGTTCAGAAGTTGTAATATGCAAGATATGTCATTCAATATGTTGGCAAAACTGTTGTTTTTAGAAAAAGAAATCGAATGAATAACAGTAAGAGCCACATTCGCAACAACAAAAAAAAATCAAGCCAACAAAACAATCAACGCGAAAGTTGTCAACCAGTTCGACTTGACTGGAGATTCTGTAGAGACCTCCGATATGCTATTAGTCAAGTCTAACCATGTGTGGGCTGATACACAACGCACGCGTAAGCAAAATACTGAATTTCCCAATTGAAAGCTCATGGGCGAGTTCGGCCTAAATTAAAAAGTCTCATTGTCCGAAAGGAATCTAATCAACCTACAGCCAAGGCATCAGATTACCAGAGGTACTATGCTATAATATTTATCCAAGTATATATTCAATAACTCGTTACATGTATGTCGCTTATTCTTCTTCTTTGTTGTTGTTGTTATTGTTCGTCTTCTTCTTCTTCTTAATGTGTTGCTATTTAGACGGCAAGTTTATTGTGATGGTGTCAGCATAAAACATGTCGGCATTGTATCCGTTCTAAAGCCATTTTAAGTTTTTTTTTTGTTCTTTGTCTATTTTTATTATGTTTTGTTTCTAAATATTCTCGTCATTCAAACATGTATGAGTTTTGCTCCAAACGTTGAGAAATTGAATTGTATTTGCTTCGTTATCAAAATATATTCGTCTGTGATATATTGATTAACAAAATGCATTATCAGTGACATGATTTTGGAGGTATCGTGAATTAAAGATAAACGAGAGATGATTATCAACAGTATTTATAAATGTTGCCCTGATGTACTTAAAATTAAGAATACTCTGCAGAACCGCATCCTCGATTTGTAACTGTCTAACCATTAGATGATCCTCGCTTCAAGCACCAAACTTGCTTTTCCAATAGGATGCAGTAGTATTCGCACCGTTACTAAACAATGGTCTTAAACTAAGTAAGATTCAAAATAAAAACAACAAGTTTAGTTACATTTAACACATGATTGATGTCCATTAGAATACAGAGTGCAAATTTGCAAGGAGCTTACATTATAGAGAATTAAATTTCTAACAATCGAAAAGTTCTATCACTATTCCAAAGGTACTGATCGTTCCGAATGAATTCCAGGATTTGAATTTACTGATGTACCATTAGTCATGAAAGTGCTGATATACCAATAGTCTTGATGTATCAGAATTATGTAATACAGGATTTATTTGAATGCAATATATATATATATATATATATATATATATATATATATATATATATATATATATATATATATATATATATATATATATATATATATATATATATATATATATATATATATATATTCTCAAAGCAGTGATTTAGATCAAATGCATTCCATCACTTTGTAATTTCCTACGAATTATTCAGGTACATACTTCTTCTCAACTCTTAACTGAACACAAGTAAAAGGTCTGATGATGGATTTCCTAAAACTGATATTAAGATATTATTTAATAATTATGATTATTAGAACCATATCTATCTTATATTACTAACGACAAAAGGTGTGGTAGATTGTTATGGATATTTAATATGTATTGTGCTTTTGACCTTTATCCGCAATTGATAGAATACATTACGTACTCTTTTCTATGTTTATATTTATTTTAATATTTGGAAGTCAACAATAAATTGTTTACTGAAAATGTCCTAAATACCAGCCTTTTTTTACAAACTTAGACAGTTCTGGAAGCGAACCTGTGACACAAAGCCTGGCCAATCTGTAGTGTTAAAGGTGTTTATATAAGGTTGAGATAAGCAAAATTATTTATTCCTATTTTACTATCAGTCTGTGGAACCACTTTTAGTTTTATCAAGATAATATATGAAGAGAGTCCTGCTCTCGGTTCCATCATCAGGTTGGGATCGCCTTTTTTGCAGAGTTTCGCAGTCGACATAAAGCAATCTCCAATGCTGTGCTGACTAAGCTGCTCAGACTCAGCCCGGGATCGATACATATTTATATTGGTTCCCTTTCTTCGGCCAAATATAATGTGAGGCTTCCTTGTCGCATGATTGCCAACCTTGGCGACTAGCCACCTGCAGCTAGCTGCTATAATCTCGATGACTCCCTTGCATGCCAAAATGTATGTGCTGCAAGACAAAGGCATCATATTTCTAACGGTAGATTTCAGGCCTTCCATTCATGCTGCTATCACTCAGGGATATGTGGCTGATATCAGATTAATTTCGTTTCATGGGCCTCCACCTTTATTGCTTTTCATGGCGCTGTCAGTTCTACCAATTTTTTTTATCTAAGGTCTTTCATTGTTTTAAATTATTCGTTGGAATTACAAAATACTAATTGATATTTCGGACTAAACCACTATTTTGGGATTATTGTGAATTTATTTTAAACACATTGTGGATCGTATCATTGTGATACATCAACCTATTCATGCGTATTGGTACATCAGCACATTCAATAATGGAATTTATTCGGACTATTGAGGCTACATAAAAGTTGTTTCATAAACTGTAAATAACATTCAAAAATCCCTTAGTACTCAACTGCTAAGATACCAATCAGTCTGACATGGGTAACACTGTTCTCAGAAAAGATATAAATTTGTGTATGCATCCGATTACCATTGAATATCTGCACGGTATGTATAATAAAGTTTAATTATCAGATAACTTAGATTTTATGTTTGTTTACTGTCCATATCACTTCCATTTGTTATGGCAACACATAGGATGAAGTTACAACTTCCTGCAACCGAATTCACTGTAGTTACATTTTCAATGTATCACATCAGAAAATCAAGTTTGTCAAGACAAAGCTGGATACATATCATTATGATTATCGGTTCAAGTTCTTCCAGAGCATGCTGCATGTTTGATCTTCTCTTGAACCATGTGTAGCAACTCAAAACTGTTGATCTGCATCACGATGCTGGGCTTGCTGGCGGATACATCGAGTTCGTGCTGATCCACATCGGAGCTAATTCAGATGCTGAAAATGTATTCTGTTTCCGTTAGCACCGCTGCCTAATTTATTGTAGAGTTATTATACCTAGAACGGAAGTCGGCAATTAATATTGCAATATTTGTGGCATTTAGTCGTGAACCATGTTCGGTTTGAAGAATACTGTCCGGGCAATATGGAGTGCGTTGGAAGTGTTGGTTCCCAGTTCGATGTAGCTAGTATTATGGATGGCATTCAGGATATTATTTCTGGACATGTAAGTAATCAATTAGAATCGGACATTGGCCGTAGAGGAATAGGTTATCATGCTGACAAGGACGTTGTTCACACCGATGGCAAATTGACGGGCGGTGTTGTAGATAAAGTCCAGGATTTTCTTTAAATTGTCAGCTCCTACGCTGTCTGATGACTCAAGAGAGAATAAAATATCCGCTACTGTAAGACTTCAAGCTGATAATAATAATAATAATAATAATAATAATAATAATAATAATAATAATAATTGTAATTGCGGTTGTAAACGAAATGATTAGAATATCGTAAATAATTTTTTTTCGACATTTCGTTCTGTGTATGTTTCTAAAAAAAATAGCTAATTTGTGCATCGGATTGCTTATTAAATAAATATTTTGACCATGAGACCAGCAAGTTAACCATCATTTCATATAATGCATCAACATCGACTGATGTAAAAACTAGATGGAATATATGAAATACACACACACGCAAACGGAGAGAAAAAAATAAACCGTTTAGAACAACTAATTTTATACAATGAATATCAAAGCAGAATCGATTGATTTAGTTTTGCAGACGTTTAAAACAGAGGATTATTCTTCAGCCAATACGACGAGCTTAGAACATACATAGGCAATGCAGTGAGAAGCAATGCCTAGCCTATAATTTAAAGGTTAAACTGTCACCCAGGCCGAATATATCAAAAGTTCCTAGGCAAGAGCAATACAGTTTAGGATGCATATCATGTGCAGAATGATGTCATAGAACAAAGTCTTTTGCACAAAAAATCATTGTAATTAGACATGTATGGACATGTCTTTTAAACTCCAACATTCCAGCCAATACAGAGAAACACACGGAAAAAACATACGTCATGTTAAGAAACGGGCTATCACGTGACTTCAGATATTCGAGACTAAAAGCGATATAGTACGTGATAAGCAAACCAAGCTGAGTAAAATTGGAAAGAGTACATCAGCAAAAATATAAGCTGTACAGGGACTCACATTTAAATAAAAGGAAAAATCGGTTCAGGCATTATTTAAATATGAACGTTTTTGATGTAAGCAATGCGACACTTGTGGCAAAATGATTTTTGCTATCGCACGATAATATTTGGTACATTTGGTCACTGGACGAAAAAGACAAACGAAGTAGAACTGGTGTAATGAAACAAAACACTGTACCATAAATATTATAAATACATGTCATATCATTATAACGGCATTCAGCATAGCCGCAGCATTAAATGCAAAGGTTCATTTTTTAACATGTATTCTTGTGACGGAAATATCATTAATCAGGAGTGTCACTTACGTGGCAACTCTTCAACTCAAAATTTACACAAGACAACTTGATTCTTAATTTCGATGAAGAATAAGCCTGGATGTTATTATAAGACACGATTCACAGGAAGAGTCAGTGTGGTAATAATTCAGCCAATCCTTATCCTCAATAATACCTCTCTTGACCTTAATATCATGCCATTTTATAATGAAATACACTCCCGTCCTAAGAAAGAAGAAGAAGAAGAAGAGAGAGAGAGAGATAGAGAGAGAGGACATAACACCTTGGCTTTTTACTTTTCTTTGTTGTTATTGTTTCACCTATATTAGTTGCTGCCGGATGTTTATGGGTCGTATTTGGTGTTGTGGTTATACGTACTGCTGAAAATAAAGAATGGAATAGATTAGTGTATGACAGCTTGCTATATGATATATATTCTATTACAATTACAGTACCTCATAATGTTTAAATCTAGTTTACTACCCATGTAAAAACAAAATAATTTACGTGACTTTGACATTTTGATATAGTTGTTAAAACTGTAAGTATCTTAAAGACGTATAATTCCTATAGTATACGAAATAGACACCTCTAGTTACCATGCTATGCAAAATAGACACGTATAGTTACTATAGTATGTAAAATAGACACGCGTAGTTACCTTATTAGGTAAAATAGACACGTTTAGTTACCATATTAGGTAAAAAAGACACGTATAGTTACCATAGTATGTAAATACACACTTATATTTACCATAGTAGGTAAAATAGACACGTATAGTTACCATAGCAGCTAAAATAGACACGTAAAATTACCATAGCATGTAAACTAGACACTTGTAGTTACCATATTATGTTAAATAGACACATCTAGTTACCATAGCTGCCCTCCATTTCTCCTCTTCTTTCAATCCTATCCGTTTTCATTATCTAAAGTTTTTCTGTTGGTAACCTTGGTATAGAAATATTGAAATAAACGAATAGAGGCGTGGACCTGGCTGGAGAGAAAGGGGTGCATGCTCAAAATGTCAATGTTAGTAAAAAATGTGTATCTTGTACAAACAGATACATCAGGTAAGACAACAGTTATAAATAATAAGGGATTACAAACAGGTGTGTCTTAAACCCATATGGGGACTTGGAGCACAAGAGAGGTTTCAATGAGTTAAAACATCCCCAGGCCTTCGAGAGAATGTATGCAAGTGACTGCCAATGTTGTTTTGAAGGAAAGTTTGCAAGGTGGATCATAAGTATGGAATCGGATTACCGCCATATTTCCATGTGTGTATCTTCTAACCTTCCTTGATGCATTATTGTAAATGGCTGCTTTCGTGTTCTACTTTCATAATTCTATCCATGTATATTGTATTCTTCATTAACGCCAGTTGTACGTGTCTGTTTACGAGTGCTACTTTCCTTCTGAATTGTTGCAAATGGCTGCTTGAAAGTGCAACATTCATAATTCTAGTACTGATTTTTCCATTCTTCATTGATGCAAGCTGTAAAAGGTTGCTTGTAAGTGCTTTGTTCTATATCTCTTCTGCGTCATTGTATTTTGCAGCTTACCAACTACTGAATTGATACTGTATTTTTGTCGTATGGCAAACGTTATATTAGTACAAGTTTTGTATATTCTGTTTATTAAATTGCCATATACAATTAAATCATTCCACCTGGTGTTTTCATGGAGATTTGGCCTTGCAACAGTGTAACTACTAAGTCTTTTCAGTATTGTCTTTGTTGTCGCCATTAGTTCTCGTAGTGCCATAATACAGATTAGCATTGCATTATTACATCAAACGACGCTATACATTTCTATATTGTTTCCTAATGTTTCCCAAGTAGCTTTACGACATTCACTTTGTGTAGATAAACAATGCAACTATATCAGTCACTTTTTCAAGTGTTACGTCAGCAACGAAGTTTTAATCCATCTCTAAAACCATGTGGTTCCTCGAAGATCGAAGTCATTTATAGCACCTTAAGAAACCAAAATCGCATGCACTACAACAAGGAGGTCTATCTTTTCAACCCGAGTTTTGACGCCAATAAGGATTTACTTTCACATTTGAATAAATCTACTTCTTAGGGATATCTCTCATTTCTTTATTTTAGAAAAGAAAGGATCAGAAATGGCAATGATGTATTCCCTCGTGCTCTTCTTAACGATTTTTTTTATCAGACGACGTCTGGTTGTAAGGATCGTATTTTACGTCACCCATTTCGACACACCTCACATACTTCTAATCTAAGGCGAACATATTATATTTCAGAGCAATAACAATAGCACATACAAAAATTGACGGTAAAATGATATTTAAAAACGTTAAGCATTCACAAAGGTTTTCTTATTCTTATGACGATCTTTCTTTTGGAAAGTATTTTGTAGCAAAAGCCGAAATAATCAAATTGTGGAAAATCATGTTCGTATCATGACAAAAATGTTTTACTTGCAACTAGAGGTATTATATTTAGTCTATGATTGTTGTACAATACCTAACTTGCATTGTTAATGTACAGAGCCTCAACATTTAAATTTGAATAAAAAAGCTTTAAAACTGGTTTGCACCCTTTACAACTTTTGTTTCTAAAAGTGGACATAATCAGAGACAAAATACATACTGTTACAGGAGATTTTGCTTTTATTTATTGTAATGTTTATCATCATTAAATCAATGAAAATAATAAATTAGTTGACGAATATAAAAATATAAATTTAGTACCATTAAGTTCTTATTATTCAGCTTTCTTTGTCACGTTAAAGAGTAAGAAAAGAGTTTAAAGTATTTTTGAAACACGCATGATTCTGACTTCTTTGCAATTTTAAAGTAGTGTATTAAATTATCTCTGATCAAAGAGAGAGATAGAGAGAGAATGCACAAAAACTGCATATTTCATTAAGTTATTGTAAATGTATACATGCGTCACTGATCACGTTCTTATAATTTGGTTTGATTTTATATAATTGCCTACATGTATCCTGGGTAGTTGAGGTTGTTTCAGGATAGTCTTTTGCTGTTTTAGGGTAGTCATGGGGTCTTTCATTTGGTGATAAATACCAATATGGGGAAAAACTCTGATCTTACTCGATAATTCTACAATGCAGGATTGTACTGATTACTGTCTTGTTTAAGGCTCGATTCAGTACAATGGTATACATGTATCCTGGATACGATATAGTGGTTTCGGACAGTCATGTGCTAGGCCAATGACATGCAGGGTCATACGCAGAAAATCTAAACTTTTGAATGTCTAAGTGATGCATAAGTTGCTGGAAATCATCAAACCTAAATTGCTTGAAAGATGTGGGGAGGCAAACAAGTGTTAAAACCATTTTCTTAACTTTTTAAACAGTTTTTGCTTTAATATTTTCAAAGGAATAGCCTATATAAATATTGATGACGTACACATTATTGTCAACAAATATTGTTTGCTTGACTTGGTATTAGGTAGGAAACAGACAGTTTACAATTTTGCTGCAAACAGCTTGTTAAAAGCTCAAACGCAAGAATTGGTTGCATATGTGCCTTAGATAACTTCTGATTAGGATTTACTACCATTTTGCAAGACTGACTAGTTCTATGGCATTTATAAACATCACGTTTAATTTTCGGCAAGTAAACACGTTTCATGATGATATGATAAGTCTTACTGACACCAACATGATCGTCTTATTGAGTTTAATTTGATAGACTATGAATTTCCTGTTGTACGACTTGTCATAAAAAAGCACTTAAAACATGAGGTTTTATACATTGAAATAGCTTATACGGTATAAGGGAGGCAACTCAATGAATTACATACTGGTGTAGTAAGTTCTATTATTGGCTTGTATGGAGTAAATGGACCATATTTAACCACTGTAATTTCTGCTAATAAATGGTTGACTTTATATAAGACAATTCCTATAGAAATAATTCTATAATTCTAGAGAAATTAATAAAATCAATACAATTTGTTCTTCTCCTGTTCTTGATATAATAATCCTACACATGTATCTCCCCTGCCTTGCGCTTGAGCCAATACATCATAAATATTCATATATAAATAATGCCTGAAATCAATTTCCTGGGAGTAGATGAAAGGTCTGGATTTTGTTTTTTTGTGGGCTTAACGACACCCTTTGTCGACCTTATAACTGGTACAGAATGCCATGTTATACGACATATCATATATATGACGGAATTTCCAATTTATCTCAGGGTGACTATCAGTAGTCGCGGTTTTCTGGTTGGATGTACTTAACATTTCCTTGATAAAATTACGATAACAACTACTGCAACATTATGATTAAGCAAACACATAATAGTATATTTAACACAGATGAATAGACAAAATAATATTCTACACAATGATTTGCTGGAAGTAGGCACTGTGAAGGGGACAGTTGTTAAAGATGATCGATATTCTGTGGAAGCGGATTCGATTATTGTTAATTCTCTAGCTGTTCTCAAAACCGCTTCAGTTGCCTAACGCTTAGAGCGTCCGCCTCGGTTTCGGGAGGTCCGAACCCCGGCCGAGTCATGCGAAAGAGTTATACAAATGGCACTAACAACTTCCTCGCTGTGCGTTCAGCATTAAAAGGTTAGTGTTAGGAGATCGGACAGGTGTCAGGATAATACTCCGACTGGGTGGGACATAATGCTACATGTCTACGGCATGTTTTCTAAGTGCTAGACATCACTAGAAAGTGTCACACTGCATACATCGTAGCGATATGACTGAAAACTTGTTAAAGCTACATTAAAAATCCAAATTACACATCTTCCTTCACTAATAATGTATCAACGCTGTACCAAACTCGTACCTTTCCAATGCCTTTCTCTCGAAGGCACCATTTTCCGAATGAAACTAATGACAACACTCCCAAGTTATTTTTCAAGGTTATTCTGGCCTGATTTTAACAAATCATGTTTGTACTGTTGTCCGTCTTTTTGCCTTACCGTAATGAAAGAGGAACGCAGAACCTCGTTTACTTTATGAGCATGCATTTTACTAATGGTCCTATTTTCAGTCGACAGTGTTACTTTGTGACATGTACGGATTACTGTAAAACCAGCTACTTTTTTATACTTGATATCACTTAGCGATATAGAAAACGTCGTATTTTAACTGGGATATACAAATATTACATTGTGTTTCAAATGTAGGCGAAGGTGGCTTTTAAGCAAGGGAAGTAATTCAATATGAAATTTCTTGAGACCCATAAATTAACCTCCCATAGATCAGTACATATTTATACCGATCTACGTTAATTGGACTCTGGTGTGGGGATGGGCTTATATTTCCTCTCAATCGCATTGTAAATAAAAATGAGAGAGAGAGAGAGAGAGACTAGTTTTGAATTTAATGACGTATTCATTAGCTCATTCAAATCATGTCTCTGGAGAATATACTGCTGTCAAACTGTGAAACACATGATTATGGAACCAGGAATATTGACTATATAGGAAGCTTTACAAAATGACAAAATCACACGGGCACAAAGTTGATAGCTTCTGCCCTCACCCCACGAAAACTCATAACAATATAGATACAAAAAATATGAAATAAAATAATAAATCAAGCAACTCCAGAACGATAGCATGCCTAGTAAATTTGCTTTGAACCGCAATAAAAAGCGAAGCATATGATAATATATAGGAGCGATTCTGCGTGAAGGGGAGTTGCGTCCTCGCGTAAATTTGAAACACTTGTTATATGCAGATTGAAATTTTGAAATTCAGAAACCTAGTGTACATCCTGAGTATTAATTATGATATATCTTCATCTAAACTTTCAGAATATGCATATTTTAGTACAAGTAAATATCGGACAATGCTTTGACAATATTAATGATTTATCGAAGTTAACTGGAACTATTATTGGAAGTTAAAGATACTAATGCTACTAGCAATAATAATAATAATAATAATAATAATAATAATAATAACAATAATAATATTAATATTAATAATAATAATAATAATAATATAAGTAATTTAACAAGCAAAGATCATTACATACGCCGCTATGGACACTGCACCGGTGACCTAAGTGATTAGGGAGTCCGCGTCAGATGCGACAGATCGTGGGTTTCATCCTCGGCCGAGGCATACTAAAGACTTGTACACATACTACTTGTAGCTGATTCTCTTGGCATTCAGCATGTAGAAGTTAGTACTAAGACTGGTCGGCCTGGTTTCTTGATAACCTGACTAGGTGAAATATGATGTTACATGTATGCGGCCTGATGCCCCTCTACTAGACATCACTATAAGGTGCCAATTTGCAGACTCGTAGCGATATGACTGAAAAGTGTTAAAACTACATTAAAAAGATAAACAAAGAATTTCTGACAGGTCAAGTACCTTTACCTCGTCAGTAATGACTAATCCGTTAGACGTTTTAGTTTTAACATATATTATGAAGAAAAAACAACAAATGCACCTTTAAATCAAACATTGATTTACAAATACAATACAACGTTAATGTGGTGTGATGGGATGTGATCAGACTGGTAAATATCAGGTAATATTTTGATCCTATTATTGAGCTATCGAAATTAAATGTTACTAGCATTAGACGTTAACGAAACTACTACTACTAATACTACTACTACTAATAGTATAAGTAATTTAGCTATCAAAGATCGTTACATGTGTCGCTATGGACACCGCACCGGTGGCCTTAAAGATTAGAGAATCCGCGTCATATGCGGGAGATCGTGGGATTGATCCTTAGCCAAGTCACACCAAAAGACATAAAAATGGTACCAGCATCTGACTAGTTTGGCACTCAGCATTAAGAAGTTAAAACAAGGAATGTTCGGCCTGGTGTCATGATAATGTGACTAGGTGGGATATGATGCTATGTTGAAAAGATAAACAAAGGATTTCTGACAGGTCAATTAACTTTAACTCGTCAGTAATGACTAATCCGTTTGACGTTTTAGTTTTAACATATAATCCACCTTTAAGCCAAATATTGATTTACAAATACAATTCGTATTGTGACTGTTACAAGTCTGAATCATTGACAGGTCATTTAGGAAACGCAATGATTTTCCAGCTTGAGTGTGAGCAATTGTGGCAGCAAAATGACGTCTAGACAGACTTTTCACGGCTTCATTTAATTCATGACTAAAGGTCATATGCGTATTCAAGTACTTGTGGAAGCTGCTCGTGAACTTGCTCTAATGCAGAGAGAAAATAAAATGTTGGAAAAAACACATATTTTGTGTCTTAAAGCATGCGTTATGTACTAAAATGATTAAATGGCTAGAATACTTCTTGGTTTTATTTGACAGAGGAAACATGTGAGACATACTAACGTAAGAGTTTGATTACGTTGATAAATATGAATATGTGACATCACTATCTCTAAGATACATATAACGATATTGGTAAGGCCATATGCTTCAAAACATAGTTCAGGCCTCAGAGAAATAATGTCCCGTGACTAATTTATAAGTATATTCGAGTAGTCTGGCTGCAGATATGGCTGGTTTTCTATAGTATTATAGATTATGAAGAACAGAAACGTTGTTTGATATTCGCAGGTGAAAACATATTGATTTGACATTCTGATGCAGCTTTGATGAATGGGAATTCGGACAAATACATCAAATGTCAATTTAAAATTTGAAATCAGCCCAGGTCTCATCCACACATAAATAAGATTTCATGAAGCGCAAATTATAATGATAAATAAATTTCAATATAACACTAACTATTGGCATTAAGCTATTTTTTTTTACATCCAACAGTATCCAGGGAGATGAATAGAAATACTGCACATTTTAGAATATAGTTATGTTACAAAATAACATTAAGACATTTTAAATAAAACGATAATATGGAGGAACCTCTCTGGTACAAACATTATGTATCATTATTAATACAAGGTGAATGGACATATTCATGTTGATAACTTTGACATTAACATATTCAAGTGATTTGGATGATGTTATTATATGGACTTAATAAATAGTATCGGAATTCACGTAAAGTAAGTACACATCGAGCTTATATCATCGTTTGTTTATTATGTATGTGGACATAACGTCAAAAGTGACGTAAGATCTAATGAAATACCTCATAGTGCTGCTTGATTACCAGTCATTAATTTTAAGACTGGTAAAACACAAAATGTTCTTGAAGACGGGGAAAGGAAAATATTGCGAACGATCGCATCCAATCAGTAAAGAAAATATTGCGCAAGAATATCATGTGAATATTTGGACCAGCAGAATCACATCAAGTGATATGATAGCATGTTGCGATATCAAAAAATATTAAACTGTACACACTATATGTAAACTGTACCAAATATGTGATGAATGGATGTGTGGAAGGTAATATGTATTTTATGACTTGATCTAAGGCATAGGTGACAGATGAGTTGATCTAATGGATACATGACAGATCAATGATCTAAAGAGAAAATATCAGGTGAATGGATACAGTTATGTTAAAGATAAATTGTTTGAGAGGAGACAGAAGGGCATTTAGCTATTGGCAGAGAGCTGTATAGGAAATTCTATGTAAGTCAACAATGAATGGCTCAGTACACGTGCGATACAATCGTATACGAACATCTGAATCCCAATTATGACCACAACCACACTACTGCGACACAAATTAACATTCTAGTTAGTATATATATTATCAGTTGATTGCCTGTGACTTTTAACTCGATATTTGTTTTTCAAACTAACGTCCCTACAGTATATAAAAACACACAATAAAGTCCTGTGTAACATTAGAAATGACAGATGGTTAATGGGGACATATTAATATGTTTGTGCAGTACTTTCAGTTCTGCTGCGATGCGTACCCAAAATTGAACCAAGTGTAAATTTGTAACTGGCTATGATCTTGCCACAATTTTAAAGTTTCATGAATCTCCACTAATAAAACGCCTTGTATTTTGCGAGAGAAAAAAAAAATTTAAAGTAAGGGCATACAATCTGGAATGTTAACAACATCTACTAGTGAATAAAGCAAATGGAGGGAACACATATTACAAAACCGTTTTCTAGGATCGAGTGGAAAGCAAATATATGTGACAACAGTGTCTCCACATTTCACGTAAGAAAATGAATATTTCTTCCCGATCTAACCCATCAGAAGGTGCAACAATATTTGCAAGAAAGATATTCATAAATGAAACATTTGATGTTTTTTTCTTCAAACAATATATGTGAAAATAAAAAGCAATTGTTTTATATATGTCTTCATTAGAATATTAGAAAGCATACTACCAACACTTTTGTCTTCTCTATCATTAAGAGGATAAGGGGAATACAATACACAATAATTTTACGTTCTCCATATCGAACAATATAAGTATGCTAGCATATATAATAATTTTATGTTTTATGTCATGTGCAGTAAAAAAAAAGAAAATACAATACACAGTATAGCAGAAAATGCAGTAAACAACATTTTGTTCACATGCAACAAGTATTTGATTGCTGTCTTTCCATATCTTGTTCCAAAGTACATACGTTATACACTGAAAATGTGGATACAAAGCTTTAGCAACACAACAAAGCTGCTCGGAATCAGATAGTGCAATTCGGATGTTCAAATATCACTTGCAACAAATGCGGCAAACATATGGAAAACATAAACAGGTCAGACCTAATAAGAATCTACTCTGCCTTGTAATACTTCCAATTAAAAAATCAAATATAGAGTTTTAATACATCTCATACAATGTAAATTGGAACCATTATTTAAAAGGCAGAGGACAAAGTGTGTGTGTGATATTTAACCTTGCATACTATGACTACAAATACAATTCATACACTGTCAATATTAGGTCAAGATTTTGTTCCGATGCATAAAGACCTTCCTCTAATGCTAGCTATCTTACTATCTAATGTCTTGCTGCAAGGAGGAAACTTTGAGAATATATTTATCCATTTTTATTAAACATACCCTATACCGTTCAGAAGAAAGTAATATTTACACGTCGCTGGTCGGAAAGCACAATAATCCCTAGGATTTCAATATAGTTTCAATTTTAGTGTGGTCCAAGATAACATTCCTACAAAGCTGGACAACATTTTGCTCATCAGATAAAAGGAAATAAAAACGAACGAAACCAAACATATTGAGGAAGATACCATCGCAGATACATTTTTAGTTGATTCAGTAGTTAAAGTAATGAAGTGCACAGTTTCAGCGAACAGGATCATACCTGTATCACAGATATAGAAACAAACAAGTAATTGACTGGGTCAATTTGGAGAAGTTAAAAACAGGTTAAATGCATTGAAAATATTATCTCTAGAAGGGTCGCACCCAATTAAACATACATGGCAAATGTTGACGGACGGCAATGCCAAAACGGAAATAACAAAGTACTTAAGGATCCTATCAAAATCGAATGAGACCCTGCCTTCAAGTAAGCTAAAAAAACTAATAGAAAATAAGGAAGAAAATATATGGCGGTGTTGTGGGGACAAATTAATTTCATTATATTTGTGAATATCACCAATAGTTTTTATGACATAGACAATTTACAGGCTGGTTGAAGGGTATGTCTACAATGCCGATTGATAGGATTGAGATATGTGAGTATGTAAGTAAGTATTTATGTATGTATGTATGTATGTCTGCATGCGTACCTGCGTGCGTGCGTGTGTGTGTGAGTGCATGTAAGACTTTACGGAAGTGTGCAGTATTTTTCCATACTACAAGGCTTCATACTTCACACGTGTATCAAAAATAGGATCGTGTATAAGGAATTACTTTGCAAACAACGTTACCGAAATGACTTCGCTCATTGATGTAAGAGTGCGTTAAAGATGAACACGACATGGCTAACTTGTTCGGTATCTGTGAAAACGTGCTGATCAAGTCAATTTGTGATCTGAACTGTCTGTTGCTCACTTTACATGAGATGATGCGCAGGCTTACTTGGATAGTACGTGACGTTTCTTTAATATAGTCTATTTTCAATATGTTTCACTTTAAATGTATTTGCTTTTCATTCGTTTCTGATTTAGAATGTCGGCACAATTGTGAAACACGTATTATGTTCAATGTAAAAAAGAAAACAACATATACTCGTGTTTAAAGAAGGACAAGCAAAGAAACGAAATGGGTGGCATTGAAATTCTTCACCTACAAGATTTAAATATATGCTGCCAACGTCTTACAAGACAAACTTTTGACCTTTACTGCGCCTCATAGTTATACGTTCTTTGTTGTTTCCTTTAGAGTCTAGTTATCAATATTCTTCCGTTAATACGAAATGTAGGCGGAACGTAAATTCACAATTTTAAAGTGAACATGAGATTGAAAATTTGTATGCATATTATTGACTCGACGATTAAATAACAAATTTAAAGATGTTATGCGCAGTAACCCAACATCTGGCATATGGAGTAGTCTGGTCGTTATAACAAATTTGTTGTCGCAACTACACCGAAGCTGAAAAATTGACATGAAACCTAACACACATATTATTAAAATGCCTGGTTGGTCCTAAATACAAAGACTGTCATTCAGACGCTAATGGAAATTCAAAATTAGCTACAGTTACTACCTTAATGAATGAGTTTAATGTTGTTTTGGTTTCGTTATGCTATAAAATTAATATTAAGTATGCTTAAATAAAAAGAATCATGACCCACCATTTAAATGTTTGGAGCACGTTTTATGGAAAAAATTTGTCTCCCACACAGCTCTTTAGCTTTCTGGTGAATGAAAATTGCTCTGCACCCAATATCATCAAGATATAATTCATAGGGTTTTTGTGACGACAGTGGGAAAATGTATTTTGTATAAATACATTTGCAGGGACTTTTTAAGCGAACAAGATTAATCTTTCATGTGCAAATGTATTCAGTCTAAACGCAGACATGAGTCTAAACTATAATTAACAATACTATAAGGGATCTGTGTTCATTTTACTGGATCCCTGAAGGAAAATTTAGTAAACGATCTCGTCGTTTATGTGATTGCATACTAGACTTGTGCTGATAGGCTATGTTAGAATGTCACATTGCGACATAACACAAGAATAATAGCGACTTTAATATTTCTCTCCAGGAAAAGGTTTCGCCGAATTTCTTGTTTTAGTAATTAACACATGCAGCATAGGTGTATACATGTAGCTTTTTTGTTTCTGCATCATCATTAATGTTAAATCTCGTTTCCATCCCGCTGTTTTCAACCTGTCATACAATCTTGTGAACGAAACATACGTACGGCTAACAGTGGATCGTTATCTAACGCAGTTAAAGTTATAATGCTCAACTAAAGATACGCATAAAATACATAAGTTTATTTAGAGCAGTTGCCCTTTCTGAAGATGTACATATCGATAAATCACAATGCACTTTCAATTTTACTGAGAGCTGTTGTCCTTTTATCTGGCAATATGAGGCAGAATAAAGTGAATTTAATGTATCGCATTTTGTTATGGATCGCTTTAAAATTTGGTACAGATTATAGTTATCGTCTAAAAATGCATATATTGACAAATCTTTGTGATACTAAACATTTTAAAAGGCAATTTAACATGAAAATGTGGGTTATCTTTCAAGATCATTGAAAAGCAATTCAACAATAAAGTGGGTATAATCTCTTTCGACCCCATAAGGGCACTTACACAATAAGGTTTTGTAATCGCTCTAGAAGGGCAATTTAACAGTACAGTACGAACTATGTCTCTGGGCTATATCGACTATGATGGTGAGGCGTAGAATGCGGGAAAGATGGGGATATTCTAGCGCAAGCCTTTTTCCTCATTCTTTTATTTTTAAATTAGAATGATATGGAACGGAGTTAATTCATATTCTGGAAGAAAATTGAAAATGCGCAAAATATCATAATATAATCCGACTTGAAATTGGGTGTCTCAACCACTAGTAATAAAACATCATCTGATAAAAGTGACCTAGCATTACTAACTAGGCATTTTTTATATAGAGTGTACATGCTAATTCAATATGAACATAGTAGGATACATTTTAAACTCGAATAATATCTGAAGCGTTCTTAGGTTTATTTTCTTTCTGTTTTACATACTTTTTCTAAACCAAAGAAAAGTATGTCTGAGAAATGTTTTTGAGTTCTTTTGAATGGTTAGCTAAATGCAATCTAATTGCAACGGTAATTATGAAATTTCCAATAAATCGATAACCTGGACCAAACTGTGTGGTATAGTAGTTAATTATATTTATTAATTATTCATGTATATGTTTTAATACCATACTGATCACACATAACTGTATGGATATGCCATGACATTAAAAACGTTGCGTGCTTTGGGTGGTGCGCTTTAGATAAACTAAATCAATAGTATCGTAATCTCCATAATGTAAGCATAATTCGCACTTGTGTCATCATTTGTTTATTATGCATGTGGAAATAAGATCAGAACTGAGGGCCTTATTTCTTCTCCAGACATGAAAACTCCAAGACCTTAGGGCACTAATTATTGTCCAATCAGGAAGACATTAAGGGCTCCTGGCACTATTTTGTATCCAGTCACGACGACTCTAACGCCTCAGGGCTGTATTTCCTGTCCAGTAGTGATGAATCCAAGTCCTCAGGGCAGTATTATTGTCCAGACACACATAATCCAAAGCCTCAGATGCAAAGGTATAGGATTTAACGAAACTTCCTTTCAAAACACAAACTGATTTGTGGAACTTGAGAGAATCATTTAATCAAACAACGCAAATGGAATATGTGCTCTTTGAACCAAAATAAAGGCAATGCAGTCTTTTTACACACTTTTTGTTTTATTTCGGATTTAGTCTCAACCACGCTCGCGCATGAGAGAGAAGAGAACTTACTAAAATTAAATAATTTTGTTGCTCAGTTTTTAATATGTCAGCATATTTACAGATTGCTGATCAAGCTTATTCATGATGCAGAGGATCACACATGGGTAATGAGTTAATGTTGAATTTCTAAAACAAGTCGAATAATGTCCAGCTTTTGCGACCCTTGGCTCGCATAAGGTGGACATTATTGAACGAGATTCATAAATTCAATATTAAATCATTACATATTACTTATGAATATTAATTTTATGTCATGAATGTCTAAGTGTACTTATGAAACTGAACTGGAGGTCATTAACGTCAAATTGAACTTAAAACAATGAACTGAAAGTCGTCAGGGTCTAAGCGTGATTATGAAATTCAACATGAGGTAATACACGTCTAAGTGTACTTCTGAAAATGTACTGGAGGTCATGAACGTCTAACTATACTTCTCAAACTGAACTAGAGGTCATGAACGCTTAAGTATACTTATTAAATTGAACTTGAGGTAATACACGTCTAAGTCTACTTATGATAATGAAATGGAGGTCATGAACGTCTAAGTATACTTATTAAATTGAACTGGAGGTCATGCACATCTATCTGTACTTATGAAACTGAAGTGGAGGTCAAATCTTTTCAAATTCATGGTTGCCGTCCAAGGGAACAAGCGCAGCATGTTGTTTTGTTGTACATTACTGTACTTATCTATTCACTGCTTCACTTTTTAGGTTTCAAACTGTTTGATATGTGAATGCAGACATTCGAGATTTACAGTCACGCATTTGTTCTTCGATTAGGAACAGTAGACAAAGATTAATTCGGAATTTCAACATATATTGGAGCTATTTTAGTGCATTAACACGCTGTGTGCTGGATAATGTTCTTTCAATTGGGAGACCGTTTTGTGTTCACATTCTTCTGCGAAGAGAGGTGGGTTTATCAACACATGTAAGTTAATATTTAAACCACTCTTGTACATAGGGTGGATTCTATGTTATAGGTATACTCCCACCCGTCTCCACACGCACACACTAAGTTGACCAGTTCCCTTGGTTATATTTGTTGATGTTTTTGTTTGAGGTTTAAAGCTGATGATCCATAAATGGTGTAACGAGCCCAAGTGGGGTAGATGGGCCATATTCAGACAGAAGTAACCTTTATTTACGATTCCCTTTCGGCAGTCAATTCGAAAAAATGGTTGCCAAAATGTTAGTGAGTAATAGTAAAATCATAACGTTCAAGTAGGCGGGATAATTTAATTTTCCCACGATCGCAGCCAATCAGTAAAGAGTATCCTGCACAAGAATATCATCGGCTCATGTGGACCAATCATAATGGCATAACATGATATTTTACATGTTATAGTATCAAAACTATGAGGAGGCCGCGAGTGGCCGAGTGGTCTTAAGCGCTCCGGATCACTGCCATCTCACCTCTGTCTGCGTGGGTTCGAGTCCAAGGCTTGGCTAGCATGGGTACTTGGGAAAGCCTGCCAGTAGCTTCTCGTGGGTCGGTGGTTCTTCCCTGGGTTTTCCATGGTTCTTCCTCCACCAGTTATACTGGCCGCCATGTATAGCCTACCTTGTGCTGAAAAATGGCGTTAAACCCTAGAACAACAACAATAAAATCAAAACTATGAAACTGCACATATTATATATAAAGTGTACCGACTGCGTGATAAAACAATGTATCGATATTGTTTACAATAACAGAAATTTAGAATTCAAAATAGTTTTCATTAAATAGAAATATGTTAGGGCCAATAGCCGGCCTTATTTACCTTAAGCCTATTGCAAGTTCAAAATAAATCGATATTGTATTATAACTAACATATATAACTTTAGAATAATACACCATTAATCATAATGGCAATATTGTCAAGACATTTGCAAGGAGGAAACGTTGGAAATACGCTTGTAAGTTTTAACCAATACAAACCCTTGCCGTAATGTTGAAAGCAATATTTAGATAGGCTGAATAAACCGTACGAGTTCAGTCTGGTTTCAGTTCTATTATGGTCATAGGTGACATTCGTTCAATGATGGATCAAATTGGGGTCATTAGAATTTGATATTAAAAAGGAACTTTTACACGCTCTACAACGAAAACAAAACTATTGACTGAGTGCAAAGTTTAATGCAAACTGGATCACATATGATTTAAAGATATAGAGACAAACAAATAATTGGTTGAGTCAATTTGGAGACGTTCAAAACAGGTTCAACAAATTGAAACCACTATCTTTAGACAGGTCCCACCAACTAAAAAGAAAAACAAAACAGAAACTGTTGACGGCAAGGCTAATGCGAAAAGTGGTTAAGGATCATACCGAAGGAAAATATGACCTTACCATAAAATACGTTAAAAGGCAGATAATATATTGCAGATTTTGTGGGGACAAATTAATTTCCTAAACTTGGTGTTGATTAGAAGTAATTTTTATAACATACAAATATGATAGGTAGGTTGAAGGATATGTCCAAGTCGACCTCCCATTAGTTTCCCACATACATCTATATTCCTCAGACTATCTTTAGCATTAAAATTCCCGTTTTGGTTTCAAGGGGCATCCAATACAACTACCATTGTCAGAAAGGTATTCTCATACATATTTTGATAAGGCGTCTTCCTAAAAATACAACGGTTCAGTTTTCTTTAAAACATAGCTATGTGTGATATAAAAAGTTTAAAATAACTTTGTCGAATCTATATCATAGATAAAACAAAACAAACCAAACAGGTAGCTTAGACGATCGAGATGAATTCATAGCAGGTTTTTCACCTCGAAGTTACTATATTTAACTTAGATCACAACAAATGTGACATTGGTTGATCATAATTGACCGAACGATTCTCGAGAACTAATATATAGCAAATTCTGACGGACGGACAATCCGCAATAACAAAATGGAAACACACGTTATATGGACACAGCCATACCACAAATACATTTGACCTTACCTCCATGTTATTTAAAAGTAAACAGTAGAAAAGAAAATACAAAACGAAGGTAACATTTCGGGAACAGACGGATGGATGAGTTAGGTGTATATCACACATTACTTTTATGATATATGAAAGGTTCACTGGAGGATGATGCTAAATCACCAATGTCAATACCCCGCCAAATAACTCCGCAGTTCTCATTAATTACTTCACCTCGTTCACCTGGATATCAGTAGGGATGAAGCGCATCTCCTTTCAAGTTAACCCAGATTCCTTCACATGCTGCATCGTACACACCTACGTAAATCATGATATTCATTTGTATGTATGTATGCATGGATGCATGTATTAATGGATAGACTAATGGATGCATGGATCAATGAAGATGTTGGTTTGAACTGTTAAATTATGGCATGGTAGGTATATTGTTGGTTTATGTCACAAATAATATGAAGAGAATTTTTTTAATTTAATGTGCATTCGAATTAGGAAACCAAAAGGCATGCATCAGTTAAAATGTACCTTGGGACTTAGCTTCGTCCCCTTGTGACGTACACGATTTCCGTCTCTACTAGTGTAATGTATATCTAATTTATATTTTGTATTGTTGATTTTCATATTTATAAGATATGTATATCTCTATTTTGCATCTTTGTCCAAAATCAAGTTGATAATGTACCTGACCAGTGACATTTATTTTGTAACCACCATTACTAATATTGCTCTATGAGTGCATTTTCAATATTCTGATCATTATTAATACTAAAACATTTAGTTAGCGGAGCATTTCGAAAAAATGGTAATTGCGATCTTGGTCATCATTGCTGCCTTAACATCTTTAGCAGATTCATTTTTCTTCCCTTTTTCTTGAGGATTTTCAGAGGGTGGTAATATATTTATTTAATCAAATTATTAGTATTCACTAGAACTAGAGGGTGTTTGATAAAATCCTTGAACTAAAATATTCATTTGGAACTACATACATACATTCAGTGCACAAAGATCATCTCATTTTGTTGCTATGAATATGATAATTACGATTCCATTCAAAAATTACACATAAATTATATAATCATATAACGATAAAACTAACATAAACCTGTAATATTTTTAATATAGATTTGTAGAGCTTAAATACATTATTTTATATATTTCATTCCTGCACACTCGTTTGCCCAGATCATTCCATTATTCCTAAATGGTTCCATTTTTATTCTACTTCAAATTTAATCCCCAAGAACTAACATTATAAACTTTGATATGTATATTTACTTTAATTCTTTGTTTGTTAGCTTAAAAAAAATCATTTTTATTTCATCACATGCTGTTGTATGCTGTACTTGATCTTGTCCATTTTTATATTTATTTCATTCTCTGTCAAAACTAATAATAGCTAAGTTATTCTCTATATTGATGGGTTTAATGTCATGATCTTTACTTGGGTAAGGACTTTGGACTTTCCTACGTGAATTATACAGGTAATGGTTTTGATTTTGTAAACATCATTCTAGAAGTTTATTTTCGATTAGGTTATGTTTTTGCTTTAGAAAATGCTAACTGTGACCTGTGTTCAAGTATAGAGCTATTTAAGATTGTGATTGTGTGGAGTCGGTCATTCGTTCTTTAACATCTAGCACTTTTAAGTTGTATTATATGTTGCAACCAGTAGTTTTGGGCTGGAATCTATTCTGCTTCAAATAATTAATTTCAACTAATTATTTTCTCTGAAAATACAAATGTGCTCTAACAAGATTATTGGATAGAGACACTGGCATTTATAGTATATTTCAACCTGGACATGTATTTATGTGATTCAACAAATGACTGCTGACAAATAAACACTTAAATACCTACCATACACATGTCAGCTACTTCAATTTTGGGATTTTGTCTGGACGTTTCATGAATTTTATTCAGGAATAAACATTACTATGACTTGTAATTCATGGATTATTTTGGGAATTAAGTCGCAATGCCGTAATTTTTTTCTTCTGACTTTCACTTTTTATTCAAGGGAAATAAATTATTTGTTACATATTACAATGCTTGTTAGCTTGCACTATTTTATGTTAATTCGTTCCAGAGCATAGGCTCGTCAAAACTTATATTTCCCACTTTTCTCTGCACTTTGTTTTTATGTGTAAACATTTATTTGCGATCTTGTTTGGAGATAGCCAGTTGATAGCATCCAATAGGACTGAAATATGAGTTTAATATCGTGAGTTCTATTTTGTTCTTTACTCGGTCTAGTGTAAACTGGCAATTTCAATCGCCACTGCTATACATATTCGTCGACGTGAAGAGGTTTCATATACGCAGTTATATAGATTTCCCATTCAGTGTTTCTATATGAACGAAATAACACTTGGATAATAATTGTATTATTTGTAGTTCGAATGAAATGTCTATTATAATCGTTTATTTCCTACGGTACACTATCATATAAATCATCAGATTCTAAGGTCTGCACATTGTCCATAATAGGAGCAGAACACATTCTTCTATTTACGCCCCGTATCCAGGACATAAATTACAATAAATAATTGATTGGAACACCGTTACAGTGTGTAGATTACATGTAATGAGCAGCAGCGTCATATTGTAGCAAATACAAATTCCCCATAGCTTGACAGCAACAAAAGGTGAAATGTTTAAAATGTAATGTATTGTTTCTATGTGTTTTAAACTATTGTATAGTTTTAATGATTTTTTAAATTTTAATGTTTATTCTGTTTTGTATGATGATATCATAAATTTCAATATGAGTTGCTAGTTGAATATTGGAAGCGATATGACATACTAGCAAAATATGCAAAAATAGAGAGACATTCAAGACGGATAAGTCAGGGGCAAATTATTCCAAAGAATCATAATGCCCTCTTTTTTGTAAAGGTGCACAATAAAGACAAATTACGAGGTCTCACATGATTAAAAACGCATTGGGATCATCAAATGCAAACAGAACTTCGACGTCAAGATTCCGCTAACATCAAGATATAAATGTCTTCTTCAAGGAAAAAGTTGAATTTCATTACAGGAGCACAACACACACACACACACACACACACACAGTTATATATACATAATTATGTCTCTTATTAACAACGATGCTTTACGCCAGAACTGGCTTGAACATTGATGCCAAAAGAGATATAAATTTAAATAAAGGGCCTTCCTCACCAAACAATATTAACTCATATTTCAAGGAATTTACTGAAGGACCTCACCATAATGTAATTGCAATGGTCTATAATTTGAACTTATCAACTCATTAGACAAAGTTTAAGACAATATTAACTTGAAAGACAATTTAAACTATGGCTGACCCAGGAGTCCGACGTTTTAGTGGAGACCTTTTTATGCGCAAACATCGTAAGTTGCAATCTTTTTCAACACAGCAAATTTATATTTAGTCGCTACGCTATTGTGGACGCATCCAATAACTACTTCTCTTCGAAATCTAAAAGCTTGGCAATGTGCAACGGTATCTGTGGAAGAGTTCGAAACAGGAAGTGCACCAATGAGCATGGTGAATTGTACGTTTTACAAAAGCGCATTTTAAGACATTTCTCAGGAGGGGTTTTATATGCTGTTGAAACACGACAATACGTATGTTACGCTAACCTTCTTTAACAATTTTATGGATGATAAAAAGGCATGGACTAAATTAATGGGTTGAAATAAATATAAAAGTGGGAAGAATATCTTAACGTCTCTTCTAGCAAAATGTATTTATAACTATACTACAAAAATGGTTGTAGTGAGAGACTACATTTGAGTCGAAAATCCAACAAAGGATTGCAATAGGGATTCACGCAATGTTATAAAACATCGCTATCGCTATCGACATGGATTATTACATTATATTATTTTATTTTTAATTTGCAGCCCGTGATAGATATGGAATATACAACGAAAAGCTAACATAATTAAAAATAATATGTTTTCAGTATTCACTTATCGTGATTTACAATTTAAATACTACTTGTTAAACTGAACAAAAACAAACAATATCGATAATACATGTTAATCAAACTCTTATCTAAACATTGTAAAACATATTGAATCAAATCCTTTTACTAAATCAACTATTCATGTGAGGCATATGCACGTGCTCTCGTAAGCATTGACGGCAACATTATTGATATAGCGTTCCATACGAATACTCATTCTATAATATTATGTCGCGCGCCTAAATTGGAACTACATTGTATTGCTATTTTCACTTACTTGTGCCTGCTGATGGTCTTCCTTACTTTGAATGAAACTTTCTGAATAACAATCTACCTTAATTTCAATATACGTTTCATGGCGAAAAAGAAAGGTTTTATTATAGGGAATATTACTGGTGAAATAATGTGATCAGTTACCAAAAATAACATTTGTCGATGTCCAGCTACCATCATGTAGGCAAATAACTTTCGGATTCTGACCACCTTTCCATGATTAACCGATAAAAGCATCAGTATGTGTAGTTGTGTCCTACGTCCGCTTCTACCGTTTCATTGATCGTTCTTGATTTCTCAGATGGGTTTTATATACTGCTCAAACATGATAGTACACACTTCACTCTAACCTTCTCTATTAATCTTATAAACGTTAGAAAGGTTTCAAGTAAATTAATGAGCTTCAAACAAATATACAGGTCGGAAGAACATCTTACAACTCTTGCAGTGAAGAGGAATTTAAAAATAAAATGGTCGTATGGTTTTGTTAATGAAACATGTTCGTGTCGAAACTCCTCCAAAGATTTATATCATGACTTAAGCTTAAAAATAACTCCTGATAATATATGGAAACTGTGCGAGGTGTTATATATATATATATATATATATATATATATATATATATATATATATATATATATATATATATATATAAACTTCGATCTGAAGTTCCCAAAGCAATATCAAACTATATTAACATGAACGTTTCTTTAGAAAACAAGGCTTTTTCAGTCACTTTTGTTAAATGTATATCTGTCTCATATGGGTAAATATAAAGTTGAAAACATTCGTTTATGGAAGCCTAGGTTCGCCTGCGGTTTAAGACCATATGTAATAAAGAAAGAATATAACAGCTCTCTGGAATGAAGAAACAATCGACTTTAATAAATCAAAGCAGCATTCCATACGTATCTATATATAATTACATTACAATTAAACATTAAATTGTTCTCCATTATGCTAGAAATTAAAAACGGCTTAACATCTTCACATTTTCATAGAATTTCTGTATTGTAGGTATCGTAAAAAATTCTGTAAATTACTATTCAATTTCTGATTCATGATTGATTTTATCCTGAGCTGGAACAAATAGTAGCGCATGTTCACACATTTCTACAACAAACTATAATTCGGGTAACACTTAAAACATTTCAGTATAGCTTTAGGTAATCATCACACCACAAAACGTAATGAGTCAGTTGGGTGTAACTATTTTATTTGACTTTTAACATACATGT
Organism: Sinohyriopsis cumingii; assembly: GCA_028554795.2. Classification (NCBI taxonomy): domain Eukaryota; kingdom Metazoa; phylum Mollusca; class Bivalvia; order Unionida; family Unionidae; genus Sinohyriopsis; species Sinohyriopsis cumingii. The sequence goes on along the minus strand of CM068837.1, from coordinate 105,519,286 downwards.
GGGTCCGCCATGTTGATCGGCGAGGTGGGAGGTGAAACGGTGTTTATTTTGCATTATATATATATATATATATATATATATATATATATATATATATATATATATATATATATATATATATATATATATATATATATATATATCCGAAATGGGTAATGATCTACTATTGAATTTGTGAAAAGAGTTAAATAAAAATCAGCTTTTGTGAGCCTTGGCGAGCGACAGATGGACATTATTTGAGGAGTTTCGTGAATTAATGTTTAATCATGACCACTTTTAGATTATTTGTATCACATAGTTTCTATTTTATTCTAAATAGATTAGAGAGACATAATTATATATAATTTCGATCATACTAACTCAACTGATGCAACTTTAATTAGTCGGCCGTAGAAATTAACCCCATCCTTTAATATAATCTTGGCGCTGTTCTATGAGCAGTAACATTTTAAAACATATTTCTTTTACAAAGTATCATTGAAAGAGCAACTCTCCTTCTGAATAAATAAACCATTGGCTCCGACAACGTCATTTGTCAATATAGAATGTCAGATGAAAGTTCAGTGTGTTGACATATAGTTTGACTATGCAATTCGTCTGTCCCGCTATTGTTAGTTGTATTGGTTTAAGGGGTGCCCATGGAGGGATTGTACCTCTGGTTGGTGTAGCAGTCGTACTCCCGTGGGGGTAGCTAGCCCACCTTTGGTCTCCACTTGACGTTCAGCTCTCACCTGTGGCTCCAAGAAGCTGTAGCATACGAAGCGGCCACACCACGGGCAACGGCTTCGACTGGCCGGCCGAACCAGGTTGACGGTAACCGACAGGTCTCAAACTCTCTGTGAGTCAGGGATTGACATCCATTGAATGTGAGGACTGGACCCGGCGGACAGTGCGAATGAACCATCAGCTGGTCAACGGGCAGGAAGGCGAACCCTGCAAAGCGATGTGGAGCGATAAGTGCACGGTGAGACACGTAGGACACCTTGGTCATCCACTGCATCCAATCTCCATTCCATCTGTCTTGACTATGTCTCGCAACTAGACTAAGTGGATCCTGGACGAGACTGATTGCGTCGGTACCAAAGTTGGACTAGCTGATCATTCGTGGTGATTTTAACGCCAGAGTTTGCGCGGACCACATCTCGTGGGAGTGAGTTATTGGTTGACATGGAATTGGCAACTGCAACAGCAATGGACATCTGCTATTCAGGATGTGCGCAACATATGATCTCCTGATCAAAAACACCGTCTTCCGTCTGCCTAACCGTAATAAAACAATTAGGATGTCCCACGGTCTAAGTATTGGCATCTGATTGACTACATCTTAGTCCGTAGGAATGACAGGCAGGAATTCCGCGTAACCAAGGCCATATGTGGTGCTGGATGCTGGACGCACCACAGGCTACTGATTTCCCAGATGAATCTTATAATGTAACTTCCCAGACGTCCACAGGGAATTAAAGTCTCAGAAATTACACAACGTTTCCTGGCTGAATGTCTGCAACACAGAGCAAGCTCTGTCTGAATCTCTTACAAGCCAGTTAGAAACCACATATTCTGATACCAACGACGTAGAGAAATGCTGGGCGGCCTTCAAACATATGGTGTACTGTATTCCATCTGAAACCCTTCGTGTCAAAGCGTGAACGCACCAAAACTGGTTCGACGAGAACTGTGAAGAAATACAGTCCCTGCTAGAGGAGGAGCATTGTCTCCATCGTGCATACAATTTTGGCCCCAATCCCCCTGCAAAGAAAGATTCCATCAGCAGAGTATGCCAAGCTGTGCAGAGACAACTGCGCGAGATGCAGGACACATGGCTGAGCCAAAAGGCTGATGATTCCAGTCCTTTGCCGACAGACACGACATGAAGAATTTCTATAGTGTTCTTCGTGATGTTTATGGCCCATTAACATCAGGCACATCCCTACTCTTGAGCTCTCACGGCAACAATCTCATACCCGAATGGAGAAGATACTGCATCGCTGGGTGGAACACTTTGACGGTGTCCTCAACTGTCGCTCTTCCATCAACGATGAAGCGATCAACCTTCTACCCCAGGGGGGAGATCAACGATAGTTTGGCTGACCTCCAACAGTGCTACAAACTCATAAGGCCATTGACTTCTGTCTAGTGGGAATGCTCCAGGAGCAGACTCCATCCCAGCTGAGATCTACATGGCTGGTGGCCTAATCTAGTGGAAAGACTTACAGTGATGTTATGTGGGATGTGGAAGATGAAAGGCATACACCAGAAATTCAAAGATGTATCCATCATCTACATTTACAAACGCAAAGGCATTCGCCAATCCTGCGACAACCATAGAGGAATCTCTCTACTCTGTATCGTGGGCAAGGTCCTCGCCAACCTCACAGCCTCACATAACACCATCATCATGACCTACTGACAGAAAGTCTCTGTGGCTTCAGGAAGGAGAGAGACACCATTGACATGATGTCTTGAACAAAATGTCCAGCTATACACCATTTTCGCGGACCTGACTATGGAATTCGACACTTCAGCCTGTAAGGCCATTTGAAGATCATGGCCAAACTTGGATGTCCAGAAGTCTTCATTGAAATGGTGAGGCAGTTTCAGGGTGGCATGCTTGACAGAGTCCTGGACCAGGGTAACTATTCCGAACCATTTGCAGATACGAATGTCTTCAGCCTCATGTTCTCATCAATGTTGATCGATGCTTTCAGAGACAGCGATGCTGGAGTATCTCTCCGATACCGTCTGGATGGGAAGTTGTTCAAACTGAGGAGGGGACTCCGAGTGGCCTAGTGGTATAAAGCGCTCTCCGTTACGGATCATTCCATCTCACCTCTGTCTGGGTGGGTTCGAGTCTCAGATTCAGCCAACGTGGGTATGTGAGAAAGCTTGCCAGTAGCTTCTCGTGGGTCGATGGTTCTTTCTGGGGTTTTCCCGGGTTCTTCCTCCACCATTAATACTGACCGCCATGTATAGCCTATCGTGTGCTGAAAAATGGCGCTAAACTCCTACAACAACAACAACAAACTGAGGGGGCTTTACTCCAAAACCAAGTCCAAGTTGAGAACATTCACGACCTCCTCTTTGTAGATGACTGTGTCCTCAACTTCTGCACGGAGGCAGGCATGCAACAGAGCATGGACCGTTTTTCCACAGCGTGCACCAACTTCGGGCTCATCATCTCAATCAGCAAGAGCGAGGTTCTGCATCTGCCAGCACCTGGTCACGATTACCTTGTACCATCCATCACTGTCAATGATCAAAAGCTAAATAATGTAGACAGGTTCACATACCTCGGCAGCATCCTTTCACAAACAGTCCACATAGACGATGAGATCAACACCACGATTGCCAAGACCACCGGAGCATTTGGCAGACTCCGCTCAAATATCTGGGATAGGAGAGGCATCAAGCTTGCCACCAAACGCAAAGTCTTTGTTCTCCCTACCCTTCTCTATGCTTGCGAGGCATGGACTGTGTAGAGCCGAAACGTTAAAAAAGTAACCTCTCTGAGAAAACTACATAAAATCAGAGGGCAAGACAAGGTACCGAACACAGAGGTGCTTACTAAGACCGGGATGACAAGCATCCACACCATGCTGTGCAAGGCACAACTCCAAAGGGTTGGCCATGTTGTCCGCATGCCGGTAGAATGCCTACCTAAAGAGGTCTTCTGTGGAGATCTACACCAATGCAAGAGATCTCACGGTGGTCAAAAAAAGAGGTACAAGGACACCTTCAAGTCATCGCCGAAGAACCTAGGAATTGATCCTGACAGCTGGGAGAGTGTTGCTGATAACCGATCTGCTTTGCCTAGTCAAGTCATTGCTGGTGCGGCAGCCTTTGAACAAAAAAGGCTGTTGGACGCAGCTGATAAACGTGGTCTGAGCAAACCCAGGACAGCAGTTGCGCATCTACTGGTCAGCAATCTTTACATCCATATCCCCACTGCAACAGACTCTTTCAGGCACGGACCCGCGACTAATGAATCGATGACATTAAATGGTTCTCATCGACACCGACAGACAAACATCACCATCATAATCATTTGTTGTTGGAGATTCAAATAAAGGGAAGATTGCATGATTCTCAAATTCCAGATAATGTATTTGTGACCGGATATTTGCATTATTTGATTTGGAACATTATACTAAATAATACATATACAACTCTAATTCAGACGGTGAATTACATCAAATAAGAACGAACATTTGATCTTTTGAGCTATTTTACCGCTGAAACATGCTGTGGTTGGATAAGGTTCTCTCATTTATGAGACCAGTTTATGTCCACATTCTTCTGTAAATTAACATTTAAACCACTCTTGAATATAGGATGTATCCCGTCTTACATGTGAATTGTCCACCCCTCTTTCGGGACCTCATTCAATTGAACTATATCACTAGCATTTCTTTTTGTATTTTGTTTTGTTGTGCTTAACGCTATATTTGAGCACACTATAGGTTATAGATGACTACACGACTACATGACGTAACGAGCGTATGTGGGTTTCAATGGCCATATTCAGGCACACGGGACTGTTTCTCCAGTACCCTTTAAGCAATCGATTCGAAAAATGGCCTAAACACTTTTGATAGTAATTGTAAAATAAAACATTCCAGAAGGCTTGATCAGGAACATTTTCCCACGATCGCTGCCAATCCGTATGGATAATACTGCGCGAGAATTGCGTATGCGTATTTGCACCAATCAGAATCATATTAAGTGATATGGTAACATGGTGCGATAAAAAAAAAATATTAAACTTTACACACTCTACGTAAAATGTTCCAACTATGTGATAAATCGATGCGCGGAAGGTGATAGGGATTGTAGGACTGGATCTACAGGATAGGTGATATATGAGTCGCGAAAGGACAGATAAACGGATCTAACGGTTAATTGACGGATCAATGGATCTAAATGAGAAATGACAGATGAACAAATTTAAAGTATACGTGAAAGATCAATTAATATAAAGAGAAGTGACAGATGAATTGATCTCAGGAGTCCGTACACTTGATATTTGAGCTTATTTAATATGGAATGATATAATTATGTTGCATAGTTCATCACTTTAGGATTAAGATCTCATTACATGATTATATTCAGATTTTGGCTGTTAGATTCACAATACTCTCCATCGATATGAAGTTCTAGTTTTCTGACACTTCAAGACCATGCGAAATAATGTGAAATTAAATGAGAATTTGATATTAGTTCAGCAAGTACTTATCTGTCCACTGAACACGTTAATTATCATGAAGTATGTAAACCGAGAGACGGAAGGACAGTTAGCTATTAGTGGAGAGGTTTGTATGTATATATCGATCAAGTTTTATTAGCGGTGGCATTGAATGGATTGAAACCTTCTGTAAAAAGGATCGTAATGAAAACCAATCCAACAAACATGACAGATTTACGCCAAGCAGCAGTGTCAGCAGAACAAATCATTGCCATTGCTGATAACACTGACATGTCTGCTCTTAGCACAATTTTAGATGAAGCAAAACAATTCAAAAATGACGTTAAGACTGCAAGCGCAAAACAAAACCCATACATCGATTTGTGCTCTCAAACACATGCACATATTAATGCCACTAAACAGCAATTTCGCCCTCAACATTCAAACTAGAAACAGCTTAGTATGTATTACAAACAAAATACAAATTTTGAAGCACAGCCACCAGCATTTCCAAACAATTATACTGGTGATAACTACTCAAGTAAGCGCTACCAGCCACAACCACAAAGTGGTCCTCCCATTCCTTGTTTTGAGTGTGGCGGACAATGTACGTCACTTTCAATATGTCGCGCACGCAATGTACAGAGTCATTTTTGTCACAAGATAGGTCACTTTTCGCGTGTTTGCTTGACAACCCGAAAACAATAGGAATTTGCATCTCACGAGAGGACACAAACCTATCGTGAGTATGATCAGCAGCCACATATTACCTTAGTCACACCCATTCACAAAAACCTGGTTCCATCTTTTGTTAGAGACATACCAACGCATGCATTTGCAGACACAAACGAGACTATTTCGTCCATTAATTTAAATTTCCTTCGTCGTGCAAGCTTAAATTCACTTCAGTTTCAGAAATGAAATATTTTCCAAAATGTTGGAGCCGGTGGCGAACATCATTGTGTTTCAAGTCTAGTTCAACCTAATTTGAAAATAGCAGGCATACGCTTCTATCATAAATTTTATGTTGTACCGGATGTACAACATTCCGTAATTTTGGGTATATATTGTTTGACTAAATACAAAGCTGTTGCAAATCTAGATACACAAACGCTCTCCTTGCTAGACGATATGGTAACTATAAATATAAATCAGAATCAGTCTGGTCTAGTACGCACCATGAAATCTGCGTTCATTCAGCCTAACTCAATATACACAATCGCAGTACGTATCAGTAAGATCACAAAAGGAACATCTGTTTTACTTGAACCGTCTTATAACATGCGAAACTACAATTCTTCCAACAATCACAATTTTGACAGCAGCAAAAACAACTTTGTGCAAATTGTTTACCCTAGTCCAACGGTTATACATGTACGAGCCAATACCGTATTGACATGTGTTGACGTATTACACCCACAAACAATATGTACCATCAATAAGGACATTCTTGACAGGAATGACACACCTAACCTAATGAATATACAATCTAGTCAACCAAAAGAATCAATTAATTTTGATTTACACTCTTCAGATTTGACAGAAACTCAAAAACAGGAACTTCAGTCATTTTTGAATCAACATAGGGATGTTTTGCTGTTAATTTAGACGAATAAGGAAATACTACAGTATTAACCCATCGAATAGAAACAGGTGATTCCATGCCGCACCGCACATCAATAAGGAATTTGATAAACAGGTAGAGGAATTATTAGAGCATCAACTAATTATATCAAGTTCATCTAGTTATGAATCGTTTTGCTACTGAATATATAAAAAATAATCAGGTGACAAAGCCGATGATCTTCCGTTTTCCACGATTAAAAGATGTCATCGATCCAGTTGTGCAAACTCAACCATGCCTTCTCATAACTTTATATTTGAAATCAGCATTTTGGCAAATTAAATTGGACCTACACACGAAACGTAAGAGCTAATTTATAACACCACGTGGTCTTTACCATTGGAATGTAATGCCGTATCGACTTAGAAGTGCACCCGCCACTTATTGTGTTATTTTAAGTCATGTTCTTATTGGTATCTTATGGTCAACATATCTTGCATACATAGATGACATTATCATTATTTCCAATTCATATGAAGATATCCTCCAAAGAAAGATGTTAGGAGTTTTCTAGGTTTGTGCAATTATTACAGGAAATTTGTTTACGGTTATTCTACTATAGCAACACCATTGAATAAATTGTTGAAAAAAGTTCATTTCTCTGGACAGATACGTGTAACAAAGCATTTGAAACTCTTAAGACAGCTCTTTCCTCATCGCCTATTTTGGCTTATCTTGATTTTAAAAAACCATTTAGGCTAACATGTGATGCACCGCTGTAGGGACTATTCTGTCTCCAATAGGGACAGCTGACAAGAAACATGTTATTGCTTATGGTGGAAGAGCTTTAACAGAAAATGCAAAGCCATTTTCAGTTAATGAACAAGAATGTTTAGCTGTTTTGGAAGGTATCATGTTTACCTATCACATCATAAATTTACTGTCGTTACAGATCACACTGCAATAGTGTGGCTTAAGACAATTAAACACACTTCAATTAGATTAATTCTTTGGTCACTTCGTTTGCAAGAATACGATTTCGACATCGTATACACTCCATGACATAAAAACACAAATGCTGATGCACTTTCACGTCGACACTACGAACAAACTGATTACACCCACAGTGAAGCGGAGAAATCTCAAGATTACATAGACACACAGACTACTCAATCAGAGCTAGCTGTTCGGTCTGTAGAAAACAAATTAACAGAAAGTACATTATACTACACTAACGAAGATATTCAAATCTTATCTGCAGTACACACTAATGACTGCCCATTCAGTGATCCTTCTTCAGAACTACCAAATATCGCCCAATATCACCGCGAGTGCCTTGATTTCGAGGACATGTATGTTTACTTAGAGCAAGGAATATTACCAGAAAATACTCATCGCGCAAAAGCTATTGTGTATGAAGCAAGTCAGTATGAGCTTATCTATGGTGTCTTACATCAATTTTTCCAGCCTGGAGCAAAACACAAACCTTCTTCAGATCAACTCATAAAACAAGTTGTTCTACCAACACACTTGAGAAACGATATCCTTCTGTCTTATTACGATTCAAAAGCAGGTGTTATCATTTAGGTGTATAAAGAACATATCAAGGTATCAAACATAAATACGTTTGGCCTAAAATGTATCAAAATGTGTATGACTACATTACATCATGGTCTCATTGTGAACTCATTAAATGTGACACAAATGCTCGAAAGGCCCCATTGCACCCATTGCCTCCGGAAGATGTATCTTCTCGGTGGCACATGGACATGTTTTGCATGCCAAAAAGTAAGTAAGGTTACCAATATATCTTATTGGTGAAGGACAGTTTGTCACATTGATGTGAAGCTATTTCCTTGCGTTCTCAGACAGCAATGGAAATTGCCAGTGTTTTGTACAACGAACTCTTCACACGTTGTGGTGCACCGCGAAAACTAGTTTGTGATTGTGGACAAAATTGTTTGTCTCAAATTATCCTAGCACTATGTGAACTATTTCAAGTAATACGTCACTATACCAGTTCTTATCATCATCCAACTAGTAATCAGTGTGACTGTATGAATAGCACAATTAGCCAATCCTTATGAGCATAATGTAGTAAACACCAATATGATTGGCCGTCGTTATTGCACTGCATAATGACGGCATTTCCAATGAGTCCGGCTGTTAATTCAACTGGCTACTCACCTTATTCATCTTATTACATAGTCTTTGGGAAAGAAATGACTTTATCTCTGGATGTGACTTTATCTCTGGATGTGTCTCTTATACCTCGAGAGACTGTCCGGAAACAAACACAACAATACATAGATCAGTTAATTCAAAAAATAAAAATATTTCAAGAACTAGCTAAAGCAAACACCCGCGAAGTGCAAATCACAACCAAACAAAGGTTCAATCTGAAAGCGATGATACCGTCATTTCGCGTTGGAGATTACTCCCAACTTCAAAGCTTTCATATACCTGTAGGGTTATCAAAAAAGATTTACCCCCGATGGGAAGATCCGTATTACACTACTTAATTAGGTCCGAATAACACCTACAGATGACGTCGTTGTTCCGACAATAAAGAAATGAAATCACATGTACACGCCAACAGACTTAAGCATTATAAAGATAATAGGGATTATCGACCTCCAACATCAGATGCAACCGGCACAGTCCCTCCGTCCGCTCAGGCACCACATGATCAAGCGAGCAATGGTGACGCACCAACTGACAATAGTGCAGAATGGTACTCAGTTGATAAACTTTTGAAATCTAAATGGATTTCTGGGAAGAAACATTACTTTGATAAGTGGACCGATGGATCCACGCCATCCTGGCAACCAACGTAGAATATCTCTTAAGCATTAAAAGAAGCATTTCACAGAGCACGCAAATATTCGAATACACGTCGCAAACGAATGGGTCGAATATTTCTTCATTGAATTCAATACGAAATTCAGAAGGGAATTTCTTCGTAATTAGGTGAGGTAATTCTGGTTCTTTCCGTCAATCCATAAATTCCTCATGCCTCCTATTTCATTCTTCTACTCTTGCCGACAAATCTCTCAAACCTCTTTCTTTTTTTAAGGTATGGGTGGAATGTGGATCTGTGTCGTAGGGCTGCTTCTCCTGACTCTGAAATCACTGTCTTTAGTGGATGAGCAAAGATTGAACTATGGAGTTATCTTCCTGTCTTCAGCCGATAAGTGGATCCACACTTGTCAAATACAGCTTGCAAAGAACATTGCAGTCGAACCTATAGAGTACTGTGTTAAATACGCAAACTATAGCTACACAAATCCCCTTTTTCAGCAATTAAATGCAATACCTCTTACAATGAATGCACAGTTGAATACAACAATCTCATTAATTAATGAATTAATACCAGAAGGTGTTTTTCAACGTTCAAATGTGTCATAAAGGGCAATTTTGCCTTTCATTGGTGAAATAGGTAAACACCTATTTGAGTTGACCACAACGGGACACGTTGCAACATTAGCAAGTCACATAAATATGCTGAAGAAACAGAATAATACAATTCTAGGTGCTCTCCCTCGACATGGAAGTGACTTTTCCTCCTATATCTCACAAGTCGATAATCGATTTAATAATATGTTGACAGCAATTGGTCGAAACTCGAGAACGCTTCTTGGTACCTATAGGCCGAAACTCGAGACCGCTTCTCCTGTTAGAGAAAGCGATTATTGAAAATGAAGAAAATATACGTCAACAATATCTGAAATCAGAAGAAGTCATTACAAATGGCGTCGTACCACATATTCTCGATATCTCATCAAATCAAATATTAGCTTACCTCATTGACGAAATAATACTCAAATGTGAAAATATGCGTCGCGTTATTAATGGTTGTCGTTTTTGTATTATGAATATTCCTTGTCACTGTTCTATCGTTACTACGTATATGAAATATGACGGACACATCACTACTTGTTATGAAAATTTCACAGAAATTACTCAGCTTCACCCAATTAACTTGGCACTTTAACAACAATTTTTATATTCTACGCATTTAGCAGCCATCGTGGGTAACACCTCTTTCGACAGTCCCTTCACTATAACTTACCTGAATTCATTAGATATGAGCACCTAATGTCACAATATTTCGCTACATATAAGGAAATAGATTTAAGTATTAAGTAAGTAGCTGCACGTGCTAAAAATGATCAAATAATATTTTCGTCTTTAGCTAAAGCAACTTTGAGCAGTGCAATCGCGATTGAGAGCAATTCTTGGTTTGATTCCATACATATTATAACTATAATTAGTTTTTCCTTGTCTATTCTTAACACATTGGCAATTGTTTGGCTCATATGGTGTTTTAGGGTATTGTCGAATGCCCTTTTACTTACTTGCACAAGCGACAAAAGCCCAGTACACAGTTAACTTCCAGTATACCATTGTACCTACGAGTTCTCCTCCCGATCGGTTTACTACTGTTTCGGATGTACTCACTTGGGATCATTTGATAGTTTCAGTTTCAATCTTGACATTTACAATTGCCCTTGTACAAGTTTATAAATGAATTTCACAATCCAAAGGAAAGGATCGTGCCGTGGGAGACAGTTCTGATTCATTTTAAAGCAATATATTTTTGACTATGATCAGCTAAGGCAACTGGTGAAGGACGGATTTTTGACTATGACCAGCAAAGGCAACGGGTGAAGGACGGAAGACTCAATCACAATAATTGTATGTACGAACAAGAGTATTGTTCTGTGATCCCCTGTACTCGAAAAAGTGGTTGACCTTTCACCGGTGTTACAGGCGCTTCAGAATCCAGGTGGAGAGGATCTTTTCTCCGTATGGATAAAATCCACATCACTTTAGCTAGGAATTTATTTTTATTGATTGACAAACGCACGACTTTATATAATAATCCGAATTCCTTATTTCACGTTGTTAATATTGCAGCCTACCTTTTATTCACTGAGGCAACATTAGCACAATTATTCACGAATAATGTACCCTCTTCTGCTATGATTCCTAGATTTATATTGCTTTTTCATCAACTTCTAACCCATGCTTACACTGGACCGGCCGAATGATATATTCGTGCCGCTAAATTACCCCTTTCATTGGTACAAAACCCACAAAAGCTTATCACAAATTCCAAACGTTATGCCGAGATGGCCATAATCTCGAAGAATATGTGGCTAATCAATTGAGACCAGGTTGTGTGTGTTCACGATGACTCAGCACCGCACAGAACGTTGTCGACCATGTCCCTACACATATACACCTCAACTCAATTATCCAGGTAGAATACGTATCTTTCCTCAACAGTCCGCGTTACCCTCATATTTAGCACTCAATGACATTCAAACCACTCTTGCACAAAACACAAATACACAGTATGATAATCAAAAATGTTCAGTGCTTCTCGTATTAAAATACCACACAGGAAATTACCTTGATCCGTAGGATGTGTGGATGTGTACGACTACAACCGTCTAGAATCCTCCTGTTATGGTGATAATCTTCTAACAAGACTAGTGGTAAATGTAGATAACGTAGAATTTTATTGTAATATTTTAAAACCTTTCTTGGGGGTCACCAATAACCGTGTAGATACGGTTACATTTCGGGAATGAGGTATGGAATCGCTTTAAGGAAAAGACAGAACTGATTTGACTCGATGAACTAGCTTTTTATTGATATAAATAATGCAATTTTCAAAAGATACATTTATAAAGCTTTATAGTTATAATACAAGAAATACATATACAATTACACTTTCCCATCTAGCTTATCAACTTCATTGTATAAAATCTGCTTTTTCGAATGTAATACAGATAGTTTAAATCTCAATTAACTCATGATATCCAGTGAGTATAAAATGCAATATTTGCTATTAATGTAACAATAATTTTGATGAAATGTATTTTACTAAATTTAGAATAGAATACTATTTTGCAATAGGTTGCTTAACATTACTCATTATTACCTAAATAATATTTTATTTCCAAACTAAATCTAAACATCAAGTTGGTAGCATATTCATCTTTTCCAATAATACATACCACAAATACAATCAAACATTCCATTATATTATAATAAAAATATAAAGAACTCACAAAAATGTTGGGAAAATATGAATTATACCGTTAAAGTCTCAAGTATTAAAAAGTCCCCATTCTTTAAAGACCTTTGCAAAGACAGAAGATTCTTATATGTATTGAAAAGACACAGCTGTTCTGACTCAAGGAACGAACAAAGCCTTCGTCAGCCCACTTCTCTATTTATACAGTTTTTGGTTTCCTTCAGTCAAGTCAGAATAAGACCCTTGATCTTTCCCAAGGACCATCGTCTGAACCATATGCGCAACTCATCAATTATTGATATAATAATTTGTCTCTTCAGCACTTCCCCAAACCTAAATTGCTGACATTTAGATACAAGCGAAATGTATTTTATGCTGAAAATTGTTGACATTTAGATAATAGGGAAATGTATGTTATGCTGAAATTTGTTCACATTTAGATACGAGCGAAATGTATTTTTGGATTTCTGCACCTGCTCGTAAAGTGCGATCCTTATAAAAATAACATACAGCTATATTACACAAATATATAAAATGTAGCTTAATACATTTTAGTGGAAATTACTTTCAATATAATTTAATGAAAAATTCCTTTTAATACAATTGAGGGAATTCCAGTCTTAATACTTTTACGTCAACGTTTTGTCCTAATATATATATATATATATATATATATATATATATATATATATATATATATATATATATATATATATATATATATATATATATATATATATATATATATATATATATATATATATATATATATATATATGTAAACAAGGATTGACTCAATCGCATGTGAACATGGTAAGCCCATGTTTAAGCAAGTGTGCAATTGAAAGGATCAGACTAAGGTTACGCTTGCCACATTATTTTGCAGTTGATTGCCTATGCGCTTTAATTCAATTTGTTTTTTAAATTAACGTATATACAGTGTAACAAAAGCACACACTAAAATCCAGTGTAGCATTATAAATGACAGACGGTTACTAGGAACATAGTAATATGTTGCATCCGCACTTTCACTTCTGCTGCGATGCATACCCAAAATTTAGTCATAACTTTTAAATTTATTAAGATCATCAACTTTTGAAAAAAGGCAATGAAGAGAGCAAATATTGTAAAAACGTGCTTTAGGATCAAGTGAAAAGAAACATTTATGTGACAATAGTATTTTCTCTATTCATTTAAGAAACTGTAACCCATCATAAGGTGCAACAATATTTGTAGAACATAACATTCATAAATGAAACAAGGTGTTTGCTTTATTTCAAACAATGTTGGAGAAAACACATTACGAAACATTTGATGTTCTATGTCTTGACTGGCATAGTAGAAATTATAATTCGGAACACATTTGTCTTTTCTGTCATGAAAAGTATAAGAGAAAATGCAATACACAATAATGTTGTGATCTTTATATTGAACAATATAAAGAAATACTATAAGCAATACTTTATATTTTCTATCTTAAGAGAAATGACAATACACAGCATAGCAGAAAATACAATAAACTCATTTTGGGCACAGAAAATATAATGAAAGTTTTTAGAAAAATGCAACTGCTACACTCTTATAGATAATGAACTTCGGCTTTTTAAAAATACATTGGTTCCCAAAGGACAAACATTAGGCCAGCCAAAACCCGCCAGATCAAACAAACATTTACCCTGCCTTTTAATACTTGAAATTAGAAACAAATATACAAACTTTTAATAAATCTTATAATTGTAAACTGGAACAATGGCTTTAAACACAGAGACCAAAGAGTGCGTAAAATAAAATCGTTTCCTTGGCAGATAACGGCTACAAATTCAATTCCTAAGATATATCTTGCCAATTTTAGGTGAAAATGTTTGGGCGTCGTGTTATAGAACTTATACTAATTCTAGCTATTTTTTACTAACTGTCATGCTGCAAGGATGAAACATTTAAACTATATTTGTCCTTTTGTATGAAACACAAACCTTGCCGTGCAGTAGAAAACCATATTTGAACGTCATTGGTATGGAACAAACATCATCCCCTACGATTTCAATATGGTTTAAGTTTTAGTATGGTCCTAAGTAATATTCTTACGAGGTTCTATCACATTAGGCTCATCAGAGTTATATAATAGGTAATAAAAAATATTTAACACGCTCTTCAACGAAAGCAAAATATTGAGGGAGAAACCATCTCAAATTAATCTGTAGAAATTGTCTTCCCAAATAACATTACTGTCAACTTTGATCAGGAATGATTCAATTGAAAATTTAATGCAGTGCATAGTTTAATGCGAACTGGAACAAACATGTATTACAGATATAGAAACAAGCAACTAATTGGCTGAGTCAATTTCGAGAAATTATACTCAGGTTCAAGACATTGAAACATCTATCACTAGACGGGTCACACCAACAACAAACAAAACGGAAACTGTTGACGGCACGGCAAATACAAAACGCGTCCCAGGATCATATCAAAGGAAAACAGGACCTTATGATCAAATAAGCTAAAAGGAACTAGAAGATAAAAAGGCATACAATGTATAATTTCCCTAATATTTTTGAAGTTTATAAATAGCATTTATAACAGAAAATGTTGATAGGCAGGCTGAAGGGTATGTCAATGGCAACCTCGTATTAATTTCCCATATACACCTATTTTCTACAGACAATCATTAACATAAAATTCCCGTTTTGGTTTCAAGGGGCATCCTATACAACTACCATTGTCAGAAAGATATTCTCATTCATATTTTGATAAGTTGTCTTCCTAACAATATCATCGTCAAGTTTTATTCAAAAAATAACTATGTGTGATATGAAAAGTTTAATAGAAGTTTGTCAAACCTATACCATAGATCAAAAACAACGCAAGCAGTAGCTTAGTCGATCGGGAGGAATTTATGGAAGGTTTTCCACATTGAAGTTACTATATTTAAGGTAGACCACACCAAATATAATTTAGGACATAGTTCGATCATAGTTGGCTGAACGATTCTTGAAAACTGAAATATTGCAAATTCTGACGGACGAACAATGCGCAATAAAAGATTATATTCTCACACACTATGGACACAGCCATACCAGAAATATATTTTACCTTACATCCAAGTTATTTAAAAGTAAACAGTAAAACAGAAAAGACAAAACGAAAGTAATATTGTGGTAATAGACGGACGCCAGAGTTAGGTGCAGAGTAGAAGGTAGAGTTCACATCACTGTTATGACATAGAAAAGGTCCCATGTAGTCGCAATATGTATCCTCAACTCCAGTGCCCCCACAAATAACTCCACAGTTCTGATAATTCGATCCGTCTGGTTGACCTGGATTCCAGAAGGGATAAACCGCCTCTCCTTTCCAGTTCATCCATTGTCCATCACTAGTTCCATCCCACAAACCAATATATGTACAGGCTGTGTAAATAATAAATATTATTATGCATGTATCATGATCACGCTTTGTACACACCTACGTACATAATGATATTCATATATTTGTATGGATGGATGGATGGATGGATGGATCGATGGATGGATGGAGCTGTTTGGTTAAACAGTTCACTTACGAGAAGGTAGATATAATGTTGGTTTATGTCAAAAATAATATCAAGAGATTTTAAATTTAATGTGTATTCGAATTAGGACAACCAAAACGTGCATCAACTAGACGAGCTTGGGAAAAATGCTAACTATATGTCCTTCTGGCTAACAATTTTTCCGTCTCTACTAGTGTACTGTATATTTAATTTCTATTCTGTATTTTTGATTTATAATGATTATCAGATATGTATATCTATATCTAGTACTTTTGTCAAAAATCAAGCTGATAATATACCTTACCACTGACATTTAATTCGTAAACACCATTACTAATATTGCTCTATAAGTATATATTAAATATTCTGATCATTATTAATAGCAAACATTTAGTTGGCAGAGCATTTGAAGAAATAGTAATTGCGATCTTGGTCATCATTCTTGCCTTTCAGTTTGTAATTGCGATATTGGTGAATTGTAGGCGTATTAATTTTGTTTGCGTTAGGTTTATTCATTCTTGCCTTAACATATTTATCAGGACCAGTTTTATTGTTCCTTTTTTCTGGATTTTCAGAGGGAGGGAGTAGATTTAATTACACAAATTAATATTATTCACTGGAATTACAGGGTGCTCAATTAAATCTTTACACTAAATCATTCAATTGGAACTATAGTGAATCCATACAAGAAAATGTTGGATTATATTATTGTGATAAATCTAAACACTGTTAGCACATCGCCAAATTGCAGGTCATTGGCACAATGACACAATCGAGACCACACGCACATCAATCCATTAAACTTTTGAACGTATCTAGGACACCACTGGAGTTCGATTGCTAATTAATATATTTGGACTTTATTTAGGACTTGTATGACTATTCGGGATTTGATCCCAAATATTGTAAGTTATTTTCAACGTTTCACTTTGTATTCCATGCAAATAACATATTTGTTGTATTTCACTCAGGTCTGATAATTTGTTTAAGATCAAAGATATGTAATCGAAAACGATTGTAATAAATGTCAACAGCAATCATCCTACTGATCCACAATGCTTACCAACCGCTCTTCCATTTTTTCCTGGTCACATTTCAATTTATTCGGCCATTTTATGACCAGCAGGAAGTATTGTTAATGTAGCTTTGGTTAAGAACTTAATAGCAACAACATCAACAACGCACTACTGTAATAATATTCTGGAATCGTCTTGAGGAAGTAATTGAAGCTCTTCCTCACAACCTACCCCTCCCCTATTTTCTCCAAGAAAGCATATATGTCATAAATGGAGTTTGCTTACGGAATGGATATGTTGTTTTGGTGTTTTGTGTTTTATCATTTAACGTAGCTTTAACAATATGAGTTGTATCACTACGATGTATGCAGTGTAACGGTTTATAGTGGTGTCCAGCAATTAGGGCATTACGATGAAGACATGAAGCATGTATGTCTTTCTCTGCCTGTATATTCACATACAACGTCTTAGAGTTTTGCTCAGGTTTTTTGTCTTCTTCTTTCCAATTCTTTAGTTTCATACATTTACACACTTCAGTCTAGAAATTGCGGCCGAAGTGTCCAAACTGCCACTGTATTCATACACGTACTAGACATACATTAAAAAATGAATATAATCGTTCATATAATTAGTTTTCTCTTTAAAAGGGTCTAATTGATCCTAAACTGTAAACTTAAACGCAAGATATAAACTAAAAAGGGTTACACACAGCTACAGCGATTGGTGAGTTGCTGCAAAATGAATGAACAGACGGACACCAACTGTGTAAAAGTTTCGAAGATCGTTCAATTTGTAAAGTGTTTGTTGCTTCATTTTCTACTCGTTATTCGATGTAACGTGTTACATATTCTGTCATTTGTAACATTTATATCATCGTCAAACTCCGTTGTAAAACTGTAAAGGTAGCACTGCTAGTATTTGTCACAACTGTTGAAAACGACTTTGATCATCCATAAGTGACTTTGTATGCTATGTCGTCCTTATGTGTCGCTTTCTTGCCTTTCTGACTCTTATAAATTCCTACACTATTGTATGTTCATGCTAATGTTATGGAACATTTTAACGTTTTCAGACTTTAAGGTTGAGCATGTTTCGGAGTGATAAGTTTTTAAAATGTAACAGCAGTTTTCTATCTCTCTGTATAGTTAGATGTCGTGAAACTTACCACCCTTAGTAACTTGTTGTGCAAAAGATATCTGTGTCTGGTCCGTAATGACAAGTAGTTTGGCCTTTTCAGATTCGCATTTTTGCATCGCATCATTGAATGTTGTCTGTATGTTATGGAACTTGACGCAGCCATAAGAGCCGTTCACGGTTACATTCATGTAATCCATATCACATTTGCCTGATGGCGCTGTAAGATACATTTCATAATTTGTTAATGATCGTGTCCATTGTAAACAATCACAAAGGAAGTCGTACCCACACTTACATAGAATGCTGTAAAATCAATTATCACGCATGTCAAGCTATCTTCAAAACTTTTCACTTTGAGTACTTGCAGGCTACGACACTATAGGACGTTCCCAAAAATGTATCAAAAATTACTTGAAAGGTATTGAAATTTCTCTTAATTTTATAGTACAGGAACAAACATTATTTAGCGAAGAAAAAAGATGAGATTCAACAATCTATTGTCCTGGATATTTAAACAGAAAAGGTGAATGATCACCCAAAATTACATTTCGGCAGTGTACGTTTGAATTGTTCCCCTAACTTCTTTTAGATAATGAGAAATGAAAAGATCGAACGAAATAAGCAGATAGACAAATTGACATACACACAAATGAACAGGAATTACGAACATAATTTATATATTGCATTGCAGAGTTTAATATCGTCCTTTCCTCCTGTGACTTGTAATTATTATTTACGAACCGAAGTACATATTAAATGAGATGTAATCCTTCATCTCAATGTCAATTGTAACCGAAGTAAGCCGATACCAGAGATCTCGAGTATCCACAGAGCACAGAAAACAACACCCTGATATCTAGCAAGCCAGTTACTTACCTGTCATAACATAATATAAGAAATATAAGTCACGCGTAGAGTAGTGTCAACAAAAGGAAAATAGGAACAAAGTGTTTACTTTTGAGTGAAAAAATGTAGAGATTTCCAGGTAATGAAAAGTGTACGTCAAAGGCAATACAATTTAACTGTTATAACGTTTATATTCCATTGCATGATTTGTAAACTGCAGAGATAATTAATTGAGTCCCAAATATTTCAACGTTCCTTTTAATTTACAAATAATGAAAAAACCTAAATTAAAGACAATATATGATGTCTTTAACTTTTCTTATCCCATTTGCCTTAATTAGAATTTAATTTAAGTCCGTCAATAAAAATGTCAAACATTATAACGACTGGTGATGCGTATGATGACACAGGACATAGTTTGTTAATTTTAATAGGTTATTTTCAACCTGTCCATTAATATTGCAAAGCCTTTTCTTTGCTAGATTTTGAAAAAAAGCATTTGACTAGTTCCCGGGTTTTTTCTACTTTCCGTATTTGTTATTATACAGTCTGTGTATCCATAAAATATTATATCATGCTGGATGTTGTCGAAATACCTATATATCTTGGCTGTTATATACGACATTTTATCTAAATAAAATAGATGAAATCAGTAGATGAACTTTATTTACAAGTTATATTATGCGTGTAGACTGCGCAGATTTTTGTTATTGTTGCATCTCTCCTAACGCAATACTAGTGAAATTTGACACTTGATAAGACAAGTCAGTATGTGGATGTTAGTAAATTACTTTAAAAAGTTAATAGACTAACTGAAATCGTAAGAGAATATTTAGACTGCATTTATAATCATAATCGCTTGTGAATTAAATGATTCGAGTGTTTATTTGTTATCAATATCAACATAAGATGAATTATAACAATAATAAAAATATGTAGTTTTATATTTCGTTATTATCCTAAATTTGCTATTATTTCATGTAAATAATATTAAGACATTTTAGCCTTCAATACATCATCATCTGAATAGCAATTACGAAATATGTCCTGATTAATTGCATAATCCGTCTGTAAGGCAATGATCCAATACTTGCCTGTGTAATAAACCAGTTCATCAGAAAGTTGAAAACCCGGTGGTAATCCTCGTCGGAATGAAGAAGATAACACACAGTGGCCAGTGTAGTTATCATAAAAGAAGGACAAACAATTCGCTTTGTCGTCACATTGTTGCATGCACGTCAACAAATCAATACCAGTCTCATTAATGATCACCTCAGAAGTTTGAATGTTATTTGGATAGATAGTGTCCTGTATCCAGTTCTGCTTAACTGAATGAGAAATAAACAATGTAAACATCATTAAGGAATTGTATTATGCTATTCTTACATACATCCATCCATCCATACATGCATGCATACATACATACATACATACATACATACATACATACATACATACATACATACATTTGCCCAGTTGATTTCATTATTCCTACCTGTGATACTCGTTGTTTGTTTCTACTGCAAATCAAATCCGAATCAAATAACATTATATATTTATGTCACACGTTTCTCTGCTCTGTTGAAATGTTAACATTCATTAACGATCGTGCTTAGATATCCCCAGTAGATAGCATCAAAAGGACGAAAACATCACTTTATCTAATAATAATGTACCAGATCTCCTCAGTTGTATATTGTTCTTCACCACGTGTAACGCAAACTGGCCAATTCAGTCCCCTTGCCAAGTGAAGCTGTTTAGTTCGACAACTGGTGTGTAGAAATGTGCAGAATGTTAGGTTGTATAAAAGCACTTTTGAATACATTTTTATGAATAATTCTACATTGAATTACAATGAAGACATATGCTTCATTGCCTCTAAAAATTCTAAAAAAGCACACCAAATGGGTCAAGTATATAGATAATTTGTGTTAAACGTGAACATATATGTGTGGTGAATATATATATATATATATATATATATATATATATATATATATATATATATATATATATATATATATATATATATATATATATATATATATATATATATATAAGTGCATAGAGAATGTCCTTGTTTAGCAATAGAAGATGTCCTTATTTAGCAATAGTTTTAAAGCAGGGCATTGATCTTCTTTATCAGCTTCATCTGTGGAGATATTTGCCTAACCATCACAGTCTGCCAAAAGCAGAGCACGTCTTATTATCAGACGATAATACTATGGGGAACTCGATGATAAATAAATGGTGAAACATTTTAAGGTGGTAGCATGCAATTATTTTCAGATCCAGTATGTCAATATAAGTTAAATCATGCGAGGAATAGCTCTTCATCTATGTCTGTGTCTTTGTTTACAAACATGGACAATCACTTTTCAGCCGACGACAAAATGAGTGTATATATTTATATTCTGTTTCCTTTGAATAAATGGTCACTCAAAATAAAATGTTTAATATATTTGCCTATAGCATGTTTGTAATTAGTGATTCTTTGGTTTTGAAAAAACTATGATTCAGTAGAAAGTATTTTCAAAATATTTATTTCATTCTCTAATGTACGTATGAAAACAAAATCTTTTTCTCGCATACCGTAATGTAATGAAATATTGTGTAATGGATAGTAACGTGATGGAGTACAGTACAGTGCAATATGTAAACCCTCTTATATGGATGGTAATTGAATCAGAAGCTTATTAATCTAGTTGAATATAATCCAAGCTTCTGCTAACAGAGAATAAAAACAGCTCGACGAGTTGCACGGCTATGAATTTAGTATTATCAGACCTTTGGATACCATAATCACAAATAACAGTTATATTGATATAAATATCAGAACCATTTGATCACAAATATCAAATATTTTTTATCACAAATGTCAGATCAATTGATTAATTGAAAATTATTCTGATTGGATTCAACAAAGTAAGGTTATCAACAAAGCGTTCATAAAATTTGGAACCTTCGGATAAAGTGCATTTCTCTTAAATCATGTAATGAATTATGACACCATTTACATATATGTCATAAGGTGCTATTAAAACTATAGTCAGGAAAACTACATAGTGGTTTTATTAATCTAAATATCTGAATAACATTTTAATTAAAAATGATTCATTTCATTCTCGGATGTGCATACCTCAATGTTCCGCAATATTGTATAAAGGACGGTAACGTCATGAGGCATTATGTAAACGTTTGTGTATGGATGCTCATTGAATAAGACATGTATGAAATTAGTTGACCATACTCCAAGCTTCTGCTAACAGACGATAAAAATAGCTCAACGAGATTCATGACTCTGAGCGCAAATAAACAGATATCAGATCCATTAATCGTATCAAAGATATACTAATTGTATTCAATAAAGCAAGATAATGAACAAATTTTTCAGAAAATTCTAATGTTTTAGACATTATGTCTTTGTCTTAAATGATGCCACGAATTTTGACTTCGTTTATTGTATGTCGAAAGGTGCTATTAATACTATATAAAGGAAACTATTTTGTAGTTGTATTAACCGAAATAACATTTTAGTCATATGATGAAATCCATTGCTAAATTACCACAAACTAAATCTGATGACGTCCAGTTGCCATCATTTTGACATGTGACTGTCGGATTAGATCCACCTTTGTAGAATGCACCATCCTGGCATCTGTATGTGTAGTTCTGTCCAACCGCCACTTCTACTGTTTCCTTTATTGTCCATGATTTATCAGGAGGAGTTTTACACACTGTTCAAACAGAATAATATGTACTTTAAGCTAACCTTCTGTAACAATCTTATGAATGTTAGAAAGACATTGAACTCATTAATTAGGTTCAAATAAGAATCTTTTACATTTCCTCTAGCATAAAGTATTTATAACTAAAGTAGAAAAATGGTTGTAGCAAGACAATATATGTGAATCGAAATTGCTACAAAGGGTTGAAACAGAGCTTCATAATATGCCATAAAACACTGCTATCCACATGGAATATTGAATTATAGTATTCTATTTTTATTCTTTAAAACGCAGGCTGTGATAGGTATGCCATATACAACGAGAAGCTTACATAATAAAACTTAATATGTTTTCACTGTTCACATATCATGATTTACGATTTAATATTAATTTTTAAACTGACCAGAAAACTACGAACATATATAATAAATTGTAATCAATCTCTTTATCTAAACAGTGTAAACGTTTTCGAATCGAATCTCTTTACTATAGCAACCATTCATGTGCACTTGCTCTTTTAAGCATATACGGTAACATTATTGATATAGCGTTCCATATGGATTCTCATTCTTTAATATTATGTCGCACGCCCAGCATGGAATTTTTTTTTTTTTGGATAGTTTCGCTTACTTCTGCCTAGCTTTTATTGATATTTTTCACTTACTTCTGCCAACTGATATTCTTCGTTACTCTGAATGAAACTTTCTGAATCACAATCTCCTTTAAATTCACTTTACCTTTCATGGTGAAAAAGAAAGAGCATTTAACAAGAAAATTACATTCACGCTTTATCCCGATGCGAGAGAAAAATCTTGTTGCTACGCTTACCTTCGTCATAACAAACTCTTTGTAACGATTGATACAAATTTTCATTTTATATTGTTTGAAGTTTGGGCGAGCAGAAGAGTAGAAAAATTATACATAATCTTCAGACTACTTATGTGACGTAAATTGATGTTATAAAAGAATGTATTTTGTAAACAATATATCAAGATTTATTAACGCTAATATTAATGTCCTTATGTGTCTGCTGAAATGCATTGTTCAATTACCACAAGTAAACTTTGTCGAAGACCAGCTACCATCCTGTAAACACGTCACTGTCGGATTCTGGCCACTTTGTACGGATAGGCCATCCTGGCATTTGTAGGTGTAGTTCTGTCCAACCTCCACTTCTGAAGTCTCATTTATCGCCCATGGCTTTTTAGGGGGGTTACTACATACTGTTCAAACATGATAATAATACTTCAAGCTAACTTTCTGTAACAATCTTATAAATGTTTATCAAATAAATGGTCTTAAAACAAATATATGGGTCGGAAGCATATCTTACAACCTTTATAGTAAAGAGGTATTCATAACTAAAATGTCAGTAGGTCTTAGAGATGAAATAAATGGGATTTCAAAGTCCTACATAGTGCTCAAATAGAGCTTACTAAATTACTCTTAAGCATCGCGTTATATATGAAACATTATAATATAATATTTTTGAATCTCGACATGACGCCTGCTTTAGGTATGTACCATAAAGGAAGAAGCTAAATTAATACAATTTAATCTGTTTTATTTTTGAGAACGGGTGGGAGAGGACTTTTTACCAGCCGCTATTTAGAAGCTAATAAGTGCGATTTAAGACTTCAACACAATTCTGCTTTCCTTTTTTAAGATAATCAAAATGCTCAATTTAGTACCTAAAGGCTTATAATATTTTCGTTTTCACGATATAGCTTTTTGTTTCTTTTGTGATAGTTTTAACATTCATGAGCTCACAAATATCCAATATCTCTAAGTAAAATCTGCTATACAGACGCAAGTTTTGTTTAGACCAAACAAGATTTGCTGTTAAAACGTTTACAGTTACTTTTGTATAATTTTGATCCATTATCTGGAAGAAAAACATGAAATGGTACACAAATTTCTTTGCAAACAAACAGTCTTACCTTTTAGCTGTTGATAACCAGCTAGCGCAGAGGTAAACTGTCGTTTTAAACAATAGCTGACGCACGTGTAAGCACAGTGGAGTCTTTTGCCGGCTGAATGAGCAACAGCAATAATTATGACAAAGGATGTCTGACGACGTATTTAATGCCACCATAATAATTTACGTGGTGGGAAAGGATTAACACGTTATGAATGCTAGTAATGGTGTAGAATCCACGTCCTTACATATGCATGATTTTTTAAAATTATTTCTGCATTGCCCACCAGATTGAAACCTTTCATGTGTTCTCAATAACTTTCGCCTTACCATATGCTTACAAGATTAAATATTCAAACATGACTGATATAGCGTTCGATACTGATATTCAGTCTACAGGTGTTGTGTCGCAAGCTCAGATAATACTTATTTTTTTGATGTTTTTACTTACTTATGCCTCCTGGCATCCTTAGATGATGTGAACAAAATTTGTAGAAAGCATTCTACCTTAATTCAATCTCTGCTTAGAGCGACAAATGTGGAAGTATACAATAAAGGCAAAACTGCATTCATATCTTATCTCTGGTCGTTAGATGATCGTGTTTGCTATGGTTACCTAGATCTATAATTACGTCATATCAAGCTCGTTGTAGCATTTGATATTGATACTCAATCTGTATTTGTGCAGTCTTGGCCAGCCGACGTTTGAAATAATTTGACATGTTTCATAAGTTGACGATCATATCATGCTATATTCGCATTTGTTACGTAACATGATGTTCTTGAAAAATGTAATTTGTGACCAATATATTAAGTTTTTATAATTGGGAATATTATTGATAACATGTATTGTTGAATTACCACAAGTAACATTTGTCGATGTCCAGCTACCATCATGTATGCACGTGACTGTCGGACTCGGACCACTTTTCAAGAATAGTCTATCTCGGCATCTGTAAGTGTAGTTCTGTCCAACTTCGGCTTCTATCGCTTCATTGATCGTCCATGATTTCTCAGGAGGAGGATTGCATACTGTTTAAATATGATAGTACACACGTCACGCTAACCTTCTGTAACAATCTTAAAAACTTTAGAATGACTTGAAATTAATTAATGGTGTTCAAACAAATATACGAATCTTGTTATAAGAAGGTATTCATTTATAAAATACAGTATGGGCATAGTAAGGAAACACGTTGATTTCGAAACTCCTCCAAATATTTTAATCAGGCCTTTAGGTTCAAATAACTCTATTGAATATCGTGGTCGATGTTAGGTTGTTGTTGTGTGGTTATAGTTCAATATGCAATATTAAAATGAATTCGTGTTAGAATCATCGATATCTGAAAAATGACGTCATATGTAGCATCGTTGCCTTAGTAATATTACCACTAAATCTTCCCACATGGGCAATATTTGTCCTTTATATATATATATATATATATATATATATATATATATATATATATATATATATATATATATATATATATATATATATATATACATACATACATACATACATACATATATATATATATATATATATATATATATATATATATATATATATATATATATATATATATATATATATATATATATATATATATATATATATATATATATATATATATATATATATATATATATCAGTGCGTACCCCACCCATCCCACCTAACCCACGCTATCTCTCTATCTCTCTCAGCACGACCATATCTTAAAATATGCCAACACGTTACACGTATTGATGAAATGAAGAGATACAATAAACATATACCTAAATAAAACTCCGGAGCAAAACCAAGAAGGTTACAATTATTAGCAAAATAGTATTACACTTGTGTCGTGCAAAAATTGCGACTAAACTTGAATCATCATTTTTTTTTTGTCGTTTTTCAGTGTCGTACAAACACAAGAGACAAATACTCTCGTCCATATAATTCGAAACAAAGTTAGGAAGAAAGAAATACAAGGTGCCTTTAAAAGTTTAATAATATTTGTGTGTAAAAATAACGTTATTTATTACTGAAAATTACGTTATTGCAAGCCCCCAGGGCACTCAGTGCACCACTGCGGAGTTTTTCACTCTGATGTTTGCAAGATTTAAATACCAGTTTTTATTAATTTTATATGCTGTTAATATAATGGAAGACTTCACGGCCAATAGCATGGCGACTTGGAAATCATCTGACCCAGCCCAAATGCTTACAACATGATTCAATCAAAATCCTCTTGCAGCTAAATCATGGTTATGTGGAGAGTGTTTCAAACGTCGGATGATATGCTGAAAGTCTGCAATATTCGTTGGTTTATGTGCGTTGTCATGAAGATGGTCGGTACCTCAGATACTGCTATGTAGATGCATATGTCCCTCAACCTTCAGCACCACCTCAGAGACATACATATATCTAGTGACACTAGCCGAGTCAGAAACAGGACTCTGGATAATGGATTATTTTTGAACCAACAATTATTGTGCATAAAGATCAGACAACTATTTTGATAGTTGTCCTGATCAAAACCCTTGTATTTCCTCTTCAGTCGGGTTACAAACTGCAAATCAATATATCGTTCCCTGTGTTAATCTTGTTCAGACATATATGGTCCTTCCCTCTTGTAACATTTGTCGAGTTGCTGTTTAGTGATATGAACCCGTATCAGATTTTGTATTACCATTGAAAAACCTATCACCACACTTTCTGTACTTAAAATTATTTTTCGATATATTAAAGCAACTGACAACTTCATGATCGTAATGTATTTCGCTACGCATAAGGCATTTTCATCCGCTGCGCCCTTCATTGCAGACACTTAATTCAGTCTTTAATTAGAGACAACGATAACTTTCCAAGTATACACTTCTTCAAAGCAACGAAATTTACCTCTAATTGTACAATATGACAGGGTAAAAATCCGTAAACATAAACTGTGTGATAAATAAAGGATCTCAAATGGGTAAAGATTCCATACTGAATTTATGAAACGAGTTGCTCCCTTTGATATTCTTTTTATCACATAGATTTTACTTCAGTGGAAAATATTGGGAACGACGAAAGAATAATTTATTTCATTGTGACAGCTTTCTTTTCATGAGCGTAAACTTAATCACGAACAATGTTTAGCTAATGTTAACGTTTAAACGTAGGTTATTCATTTTTTAACGTATGATGCTACATTGTCTGCTACAGTACCGTTAGGGTACGATAGATTGTTTGCCCTAGGATATCACTTTCACATCTTAACAATACATTGTTGAGAAAACTCACGTGAAAGGAGGAGTACTAGATGCTGAAATTCCCATATCTTGTGTAAGGTATTTCTGACCGTACATTTGCCACATTTTCTTTGGAAGTTTCGAACACATAAGAGTTAAACAAATTTCATTTTAAGTCGGAATTGGAATCGCTTTTAAATGTGCTGTTTTTCAATGATGTTTTGTAAGATCAGAGGCCAGAATATGTCTAAATTATTCTGTGAACGGAGAGTACTTTATCTAAGTATGTCAATTAAAATTTAAACAACTCTTTTTTATACAGGGTGGATTCCATGTTACTTATTTACCACATCAACCACCCCATCCTATACACCCGATATGAACTGAGCAATACCTTTCTTTTACTTGTTGATGTTGTTCATTTCTTGGGGTTTTACGTCATTTTTAATATAATTATGTGATATAGCAATCCCCGTTTAGGTAAATTTGCCATATTCAGACAGATGAAATCATTTCTCTTCCATTTTCTTTCTTGACTCGAGTCAACAAATAGCAGCCAAAATGTTAACTGACAACACAAACTTACATGAGGCGCTGTTATAGCCAATCAGTAATGATAATAGTGCACAATAATGTGATGGGCATATTTGGATCAATCACATAAAGTGATATGTAGCACATTGAGACATCAAAAATATGAAACTACAAATACTATAGGAAACCTGTACATCTATATAATAAACCATAAATATGTACAAGAAGTGCAATGAGACTTCCCACATCTTCCTTCACTACTATATCGATTATAGTTAGGAGGCTATTTTGTTTCCTCTACGCTCTTCTTTTCATAGATTTTCGCCATTATCTTAATAAGATGGTCCAAAGACAGAGAAAGAGAGAGAGAGAGGCTTTTAGACATTTTCATATTTAATTAGTATTTTTAGTACGTTATACTAGGTTTAAGAAACAACAACAAAACATTAACTACATCACCGTATGTGCATCATGTTATGGAGACATTTAACGTATAATGTCGACAAGTGTCGCAACATGCTATCATTGATTTTATAAAGTGTTGATAAATCCCAAGGAAAATGCAGACATACCTTGATAGCAAACCATGTTCTTGTAAGTTACTTGGTGAAAGTTCAGTTTTAAGGTTTTCATATTTCAGTGTAGTTTTCATCCATTACGCATAAGATAGGAGGTGGGACGAAAAGCAGAAATTCATAAAACGAAGATTATTAGCCTTTTCATACGTCACTAATGATTAATGTGTGGAAATTCTTCATTGATCTAGAATCAAAAGCACACGCTGTGAGAATGTTCATAGATGCGCATTATTGCGCCATGGGCGGATTACAATTTGATAACTAGTAGCATTATTTTATCAATTTTGCTTTATTCCAACACTTTAAAAGATATCTTATTTTAAAGGACGAGGTCATTAGCACCATGTATTCTAAGAAATATGATTGCTTACTTACATGGGTAGCATTCAGCCAGGTTTGTCGTTGTGTTGTGCATGCATATTTCATCCCACGGACACAGTTTTTGGTAGCAGGGATCATTGTCTAAGGATTCCTTCAGCAAATTCATTATTCGCATATGAAAAATGTTACAGAAAAAAACATGAAACTAATTATATTTATAGTTCTACAAGAACTTAATTAAATTCCTTCTCTTATGTTATTTGACATTTGTTAAAAGCAAACCAAATTCACTGCTTTCGTTCCTAGACAAACCTTGACATTCAATTGTATAATAATTGTATTAGTCAAGATATTGTTATA
Organism: Sinohyriopsis cumingii; assembly: GCA_028554795.2. NCBI lineage: Eukaryota > Metazoa > Mollusca > Bivalvia > Unionida > Unionidae > Sinohyriopsis > Sinohyriopsis cumingii. The sequence goes on along the minus strand of CM068837.1, from coordinate 105,489,310 downwards.
AATGCCAGGTTGGATCTATTTGAAAGCACTGTACAAAGAACGCATAGAATTTATTGACGTGAGAGTTTTTGGTAACATCGATAATTGTATTCATTTAAAATGAATTAAAAGCAAACGTATATTCCCCGAAATAATCCCGTATATTTATGTTTTTTGCTTTAAAAGATCTCATTGTAATTTCACAGTAAAATATATAGTAATTGTGCCTATATGAAAATTATTATTATTATGATTATTATAAGTAATAGTAGGAGTATCACTGCAATAATAAGTATTTGGCATTGAAAGCTATATTACAAAACACGAAGACTAATTTTGCATTCTAAACTCAATATTAATGACAACTATGAATCAAACATACATTGCCATAATACAATTCAGTTAACATATTCATTGAGAGAGTAAGAGGGTGTACTTTGAAAAAACTATTACTAACATATCATCGACTATTTTGAAGCAAAAATTATCAGCACAAATTCGGATATAAATACTACTTAACAAGATTAATCATCGAAACATTAAATATACACTATTTTTATCATATCTGTAAAATTTCATAAAAGTACTGCATTGAATGTAAACACTATGACAATTTCTTAAGGGCCCGTAATGAGACCCAATGCAACTTTTAACGTCACGAATCACGCACCTTGATGTTACACGATAAACCTAATTTGTAGTCTCTTGGTCATTGTTCCAACTAAACTCAGTTTTTGCTCCCTTGTCAGGATTCCATCAAAAATTATGTTAAAGAACCAATTTTTAATAACTGTTCACATTAAAAATGCAATTGGTTTTCGTATGATGCGTAGCAATGCTGACATGATGCTTTTGTACATTTTGATTTCATGTGAATCCCAATAAATATTGTACAAATAAAATCCGATGGCTACATTAATGGCATTGTACACCAGGATGAAGTACAATTTTATAAATTCGTCCAGTAATGCAATACTGCAGTTTCGGACGTGTTTTAGTTATGTTAAAAGTGCAAGCTATACAAAAATATTACATGGAATTATATTATTAATAATGCAGACAATTCACTTTCTTACGGCTCATCCACAATTGGTTTTAGTCCAGGTATGCACACTGGTACACCGGTATTATCTACTAACATTGAGCAATTCTACAGTCAAAAATATTGAAAGTATTGACAATATTTGTAGTATTGTAATACACCCAAATATTATCAAAGAATGATATTTTTAGTTGATCAGCCTTGATAGAAAATTACGGCTGTTACTATTTTGTATAATGTCACTCGAGTACTTGTGTTGAACAGTAGTGTACAAATGATTGTCCTTTATTGCTAATATGAACTAATTAGTATTACATATACAGAATTAAACCATCGTTGTTTCCAATATCACAATGACGTATTCCTGACAAAGCATTGAAAACAAGATCCTCTCCATTCTAAACATAATTAAAAAACAAATTGATGAGATTGCACGCAAGAGTTTTGGATATTTCCAGACAGGTGACCTTCATACATGATGAGATATGAAACGGATAAAAGTATTAAACGATCGTAAGGGGTTTTTGACTTGGTCTGGTACGGAAACCTTAAACTATGGAACAAATGTTGGTGTTTTGCATACCTTTTGTAGTAAAATATTTTTTTCTTTCCGCTGTAGAAAGTTTGTTTCGAAATAAAAGTACATTCGAGTCAATATTAAATATTTACTACGGATAATCTGTGATGAAACTCATTGCATGTTCTATTAAACAGTCTACATTCAAAAGGGAAATCCACAAGAACATGAAGGACTGGCAATATTATTGTATCTATATAAAATATAAGTCAGCGAACTAAATCTGCGTCATAAACTGCAGTGAAGTGTATCTATTACCAAATGCTAAAGAACTTGGAGTAAAAACTTAGAGCTTGCTAAATTATTTTATCAGGCTTAGTAAAATGAAAAATTAAATGTTGATTCTTTTGGATCGTTCCATTATTTCTCTGTGACCACCTTGCCAAACAAAAGGTCGTAAATTCGAATAAAACCTTTTTTATACTTGTTTTATATTCTTAGATTCAAACCTTCCCTAAAGCTAGCTCATCCTCATTTTTTTAAAAATTTATTTTACCTTGTTTTAATTTTTATGTTGAAACATCCTTGTATAACTCCCGTACTAGTACGAACATTCCGGTTTCCAAACAAGGTGTCACTGGTTCGAAACTCGCCGAGACATCACAATTTGTTTTGTTTGTATTTTTACGTGGAAATTTTCTTCCTAGCTCGTTCATCCCAATTCCATTTTGTTTTATTTTGCCTTTCCTTCATATTAATGTTGAAACTTTATTTTATAAATGTCGTCCTATCACGGGTAATAATTTATTATTATGTATTATGTGTTTCCCAACCCTCAAACAATGGGTCAAGAACTCAAAATTCAAAGCCGCATCCCATTTCCTTTTCTTTTTGGCAATTTTAGGTTCAAACTTTGTTTTAAATGCGTTCTTCCATCGTTTTTATTTTCTATTTTGTTGTGTGGTTCCAGGTTCTTTAATCACTGACGTCCTAGGACGGGCAATTCTACTGCCAAACAAAAATTATGTTTAAATGTATTGGTATTGTTATGTTCAAACTTTCCTTTAAACTCCGTTATTCTTTTTTCCTAAGATGGACAATTAATCTTGTCAGTTGACATTCTGTCACATATTACGCTGCAAAATACTGTCTAAATCTCCAGGATCAGAGCAGCTCTTTTGGTCCTTTTTGGGCCTCTTTGGGGTCTCTTTGGGTCTATTTGGGCCTCTTTGGGTCTATCTTTGGGGCCTCTTCATTTCAGTTTGCTAACTTTACATTTGATAAGCTATTCACAATCTATTTTCAAAGAATACAATTGCTAAACTAATATTTATTTACGAACAGAAGTGGCATATGTTCCTGGAATGAATGAAGAAAAGACCGTCCAATCTCTCATCATTATAGAAAATTATGAGAACATATTAACTTGGCACTGCTTACCTTCGTTGGACCTCTGACAGACTTGTAAAAGCATTTTGCAGTCTTCACAAGTTTAGATTCCGGCATAGTCCGATTTAGAAATTGGCAAGTAGCATTCAGTCTGAAGTAATTTACCGCAAAGCATATATCCAACTGCTCACATAGTCTTACACATCGTTCGACTCCAATAGGGCTAAGTTTCGCGAAGCTACCCTCGCGTTGGCGTTTTTCCGCAATGAAATCAATGCACTCGCCAACGGAACCAACAAAAAGAAAGCACCCAAAGTGAAAAAGAAGAATAAAGTACTGCAGACACGCCATCGCCGTTCTTGTCGATTTGAAACAATAATACAGTTATGTATAAGCTCTATAAACTGGTTCAACTGTTTGCATGATATATATATCATGAGCACTTTATATATGAACTGATCATAGCCGTTGATACACGATCAGTTAACAGGCATCAATGATCGCCAATGCGGGAAAGAAATCTTAGCCAATCATTTGATAAAGATACTATCTAACTCCTCCTATTTCAACCTTGTTTTCCTATCACTGTAAAACGTCGCCATAGTTCAAATCAATTCATAATTATTAGTGCTTAATCAACGGTAAATATCCGATGCCGTTAGAGTCAGGCTATCACTCTTAGGACATGAAAAATGTTCGTCGACAAGGCAGAAAAATGTACATATAGTATATATACTAGTGATATTTTCTCTCAATCGCCACAATCATTGTGCGAATGTATTGGTGTCACATAATTTGCGATTTTTCACGCACGAAGGGTAATATTTCAATCCAATAGTATGAATGAGTTCCGTCATCACACATAGGCCAGTAGCTTTTATTCTGAATATATATATATATATCTATATATATATATATATATATATATATATATATATATATATATATATATATATATATATATATATATATATATATATATATATATATATATATATATATATATATGTGTGTGTGTGTGTGTGTGTGTGTGTGTGTGTGTGTGTGTGTGTATATAACACATTAGTCGAACTGTATGCTATCATTCTCATATATCAATGATTAATATCTACTAATGAATCATTAGCGACGTAAGAAAACAACCCCAGAATATCAATAGTCCCTTTTTTTCTTCTCTCTCTTTCTCCTCATTAGGGATGAACCAAGGAGTGAGAGAGAAAAGTAGTTTTGGCCTAACGAAAGTTTGTTAATGCCTTTATACGAAGTAACATACCCGGTTCGTCGTAACGATATTTGTACACTTTCTTTGGGATCTATCTAGAGGGTTAATGTTATCAATTATGCAAATTTGAATAGCCTCTGGAGTCTACACAGTAAATTTCTTGGTTATAATGCGTACATACAGCAATATATATATATATATATATATATATATATATATATATATATATATATATATATATATATATATATATATATATATAAAGCTAGGATTTGTTGCTGCTGCTGTTCTATTCTACAAGCTATAAAACGTTTTACAAACCTACTATTTTCAAATATTGTTTCATAAGTCCGCATCACACCCCGTACCCTCCGTAATTTCTTCGACATGGTTGGCTGATCAGGCATTATACTAATAAATCAACAGCTCAACCACAGGCACCTGATTATGTTGGAAAATTATTATTGCACTTACAGACCTTGTGTTTTTAAACCGCCTTCCTAACCTCACATTCCATATTGCAAGAGACCTGACTATGATCCTGAAACAAGTATGACGTTTGAAAGCGGAAATTTATTGAAATGGGCGGAACAATTAGTCGCCATGCATACTTGAGAAGAATAATGATATAATACGTATTATAGCGTAATGAATAAAGTTAAACCAAGAAGGCAAATGAACCAAATTTCATACTAAAACAAAATAATATTATAATGTTAGAAATATAATTATGGCTGTTTCTGACATTCAAGAATTGGGGTTTGTCGGGTGGATCTATTCATCGAACGAATGATACTATAAATACTGGGTCCACACAATATTAGAGAAGTGAAAATGTTTTATTTTCCTTCAAAATCAAGAGAGTTTATTTATACTGTTACCAACATTGTGTTTAGGAAAATAGTAATTCAAACTTTGACAAACTTAGACAAGCAGCTAAAATGATAATTATTTGCGTTTTGTTGGTTATAATAGCACTATGGAAACACCGAGGCAGCTGACCTGGACTGGTCTGGTATAGTATAGAAAATCGTGAATCTTGGATTACTAGTCAGACGTGCTGAGCTAGGCGGCATCCGTATAGGTTAGTATTTTGTGTCAGAAACGCAAAATCAATAACTGGTTCTGGATTAGCAAAGTCCGCTTTAAGGTATTATGCCTACAAGATATTTCCCCAATCCGTATGCTGAGCGTGTTATCATTGATAAAACGTAACCGTATTATTGGACTAGATAAGTACCTACCTGTAAATACATTAGTGTCTGTTCTATGTTACAATGTCTTACAAGAAAGATCGTTAAAAATAAAGAGCAATCCTGGCGTTGTGTTGGTTTTTATCGACGAAATATCCAGAATTAGTGTCATCAAATAATGACACTCATGAAGTTCACAGGTTTCGCTTGTTTTTTAAGATCATTAATATTCACTTTGTTAAAAAAATATATGATCAGTGCCAATTAGTTTGTGTAACTACATATTAAATTCGTATTCATTGTATAAATACACCCACCCCCTTCCACGCAAGGGATTGTCCCCATTATGAATGTACATGATTAGCGATCAATTTTATATATTTAAGATCATTTTAAAGAAACAGGTAATCAATCAATTTAACGTAAATTGTAGATTTATACAAAGAGAACAACAAAGCATACATTTTTAAATCTATAAAATGTGTCAGTTAAAATAGTTACACTATTTCATATGTTACCCCTACGTATTTCATAGCAACTTATATATGGGAAGAAACGAGAGCAAATGTGAAATTCCCCAATAATTAGTTAAATATAATGTTCATTACATGGAGGAACGTTTGGATACAATAAACCTCACTTACATTTTAATATTCCTGAAAAAGTAAATATTTATTCTAAGATATAACATTTATGCTATCACTATTTAAGCAATGGGTATACCGTCATTCATGCTAAGTGCCTTGTCATCTAAATATGCATTCACACACACCATCTACATTCCCGGTCGATCGGGATTCTTTATATATGTCCCGCAGGATTTCTTCGTGTTTGCTTTTAATATGTTTCTTTATTAGGGCAAGTCGATATTAATTTTATAATCTTGCTTATAACCTTTTTGCTGGTAAATCCCAATCCCAATCAGTAAATAAATCGAAGACTCGGTTATCAATTAATTCACTCTATTAATAATAAAAGTCTACAATACAATTTATACAATCATTCAAAGATTCGTCTGAAAATAAATAAGTCATTCAAAATTAAAATTCAAATTATACGATGATTTTTCTTTAAGCAACGATTCTTAATATATTATGTAAGTTATAAATGTCAGGCAATAGTATAAATCTCTTGTGTAAAACGATACGAGAGGGTTATTTATGTATATTGTATAAAAATTTCGAAACAATGTGTTCGTTTCGTTTCATCCTATGCCGCACGTGCACGATGCTTTCGATGGGAAAAACCGAATACTTCCAGCGCATAGATGCTGTATGACTGCATCGTCTGTGTATATATGCCTCACTATAAGACTATATTTTCACTTTACGGAACGTCTTATCAGTGAGCGGTTTTCTTAAGGACTTGCACATCTTCCGCTGTAGAGATATGTGAGTTATTTATTAATTTCTTGTGTATAAGTTATAACTATTGTGCTACCACGTTTATTTTCGTATATTTTCTATGTAGCTTCAGCTTACTTAGTATGATGCTATTTTTTTAAATTCTTGTTTGTGACTTAGCAAGAGATTCATATTAGCAATATAAAGTCGCATTTTTAAGAAACGTTTAGCACCGTATGATTTTTATCCGGCACGGGTAGGTTCAGTTCTAAACCTGTTAATTGCTTTGCAATTATTGTGCCGATAATGTAATCGATACAACGTACCGTTTATAACGTCATTACGTTTTACCGTTTATGCACGTGTCATGCATAGTAAATGGTGTTAGATGTATTTAAGCTGATCGGTGTCGACGTGGTACTAGAGGTAGAGCTAACCATTAAATATGACCATATTAGCTGTAAAGCTGACTTAACAGTTTTGCTGGTCGAGTAGCAGGTGATCGTTTTTTCTGGGGCACCAGACAGATGCCCCCCACCCATCCTAGCCAAAGCTGTAAATGGTTTATGTGTATTTGTTGCCCTCAAAGGTGTGTTGTTTGTATATATTTTCTCTAATTTTGGAATTTAGATTTTTGTTTAGAAATTTGGATCGGGGTATTTCAAAGTTCCCTAGTGTGCCTATAGGGTAGTTTCTCCGAGAGCGATTTCTGTCATCCTCTCGGAAATCCTTCCCTAGTGTGTTATCGACCTGGCTAGGGTCTCCTATGTCCTGTGTTTGCTATGTGTGTGTGCTATGTGTTCTGATTGCTATAATTGTTTCCATGTTAGGACAGCCGCTATGCCGAATTTCAAGATCCCAGTTGTCTTATCTTTCCCGTGTTCATAATACACCGGGAATATTTTTTAAATTTGGATTTCAATTTTATCTTTTATACGATTGGTTTGTGTTTTTGAACATTGTATCATTACGTGATATTTAGAGTAGGGTCCTATTTTACACAGCGGACATCTCGGCGGTACTCTGACCATACGCCGTCTCACTGCGGCCTCTGCTGTCAACCATGCATTATGCATGCATTTGAAGCAGAGGCTTTGGATTTTTAGCGATCCTAATTTCGTCCAATTTTTCCATGCTCTATTCCAATCTACATATATATTTTCTTTTCTGCTGTACTTTTTATATTTTTTGTAGCTTCATCCCTAACCCAGTTATATGTCAATTTTTCTTCTAAGCCCCCTAGTTCTTTTTTATCTCTGTATTTCAAGATTATTTCCTTTATATTCCTAAACGGTCTAGATATTTCTAAACGTTTGGTTAATTTGTTATTCTTATATATATCTTCCCTATTTCTAAATAGAGAATCCATAACGGTATATATAGATACCTTCCCATGGATTCATCGGTGTTACTCTTATCCTCTTAAAATAGTTTATTGTATTGCTAATTTAATCAAGATGGGGCTGGGGAGTTCCACCCCACCCCTCTCTTTAGCCTTATATAATATTTCCTTGTTTATGTAATGAAGTTTAAAATTCCATATGTAGTCAATTATAGATTTATCTATTGTTTTTAAAATTTTATTGCTTATGTCTATTGATTTTAACATATAGTTCATATGTACATACATATACGTTTTCGCTACTTGTACCTTTTCCATCAAGCACAGTGGCGTAAGAGCCCAGGTTTTCACATTATGTTCGATGGCTTCTATTATCTTCCTACAGTTTGCTTTCTCTGCATTTACTCCAAAGAAAATTCATAATGCTTTGACCTGCTTCTTAATTAGATGTTGGGGCAACCCTGAGTAGTTGCCCTTCCAGTTTCCTATTTTAAGTATCTCAGTTTTATCATGATTAATTTGTGATCCCGACGCTTTCCCAAAATTATCAAATTCTTTGGTCAGGTGCTTAAAGGAGTTAGCATCCCTTATAAAGTTTGTACAATCGTCTGCATGCTGCAGCATTTTCACTTCATCCCTTATGTTGGGTACTTTGATGCCTTCAGTCTCTTTGTTTAGTTGAATTTTCCTATTTAGAATTTCAATTGCTATTACGTATAATAGCATAGATAGTGGACATCCTTGCCTCAGTGATCTTTGAATTTCAAATTTACCTGTTCTCGCTCCATTGACCTGCACTCTGGAAGTTATTTTAATGTACAGGATTTTAGTCCATTTTAGAAAATTATTTCCAAAGCCAAATTTGGCTAGTACTTTTTGTAAGTAGTTATGTTCTAATCTGTCGAATGCTTTTTCTTGGTCAAAAAGTACCACGACAGCTTTTGGTCCAGTTTCTTTTATATGTTCTATAATGGTTGTAATGCTTAGTATATTATGCTGAATGTCTTTTCCTTTCGGTCCGCATGTTTGATTGGTATTTATTATGTTCCCCATCCCTTTTTTTACCCTATCTGCTAAAATTTTACTTAATATTTTGTAATCCGTGTTAAGGAGGGAGATGGGCCTCCAATTTTTAGGGCCCTCCCTATCTCCCTTCCCTTTATATATTAATGTTATGACCCCTTCCCTCATACTGTCTGTCATTGAATCATTTCTTAGCAATATATTATTATATAAACATTCTATGATTGGTTACAACTCACCACAGAACTTCGTATAGAAGTCCGTGGTGAGTCCATCTCCTCCTGGAGATTTCCCTTTTGAGAGGTTCCGTATACTTTCTAGTATTTACTCTTGCGAAATAAATCCATCACATAAGTTCTTATGTTCTGTTGAAATGTTTTTGCATTCAATGTTTTTTAAGTATTCATCAATTTTGCTGTCCTCAATTTTTTGGGAACTGTATAAATGGGCATAGTAATTTTCAATATGTTTTAAAATTTCTTGCTTATCAGTTGTAATTTTATCTCCCTCTATTTTAAAAGCCTTTATTACCTTTTCCCCTCCTCTTCTAATTTCTTCTCTTTTGTAGAGTTCTTCCGCTTCCTTATAAATTTGTGAAAATTTCCCCGCCCTTATTTCTTTGCCCTTTATTTTCTCTTCATTTATTTGGTTTAATCTATCATTTAATTTTTTTGTAAGTATTACTGGGTTATCTTTTCTCAGCTGTAGCTCAATAGCCTCCTTTTCAAGTTTGAGTTTCGTACTTCTCATTTGTGTATATTTTATCGTTTTATTTTCAATGTTATTTTTTAAAACCTCCCACTCTTTACTTATATCCGTATTCCCTTTTTCCACTGTGTTGTTTATCAACTTTTTTATTTCTATAATAAATTGGGGATCTTCTAACAGTTTATTATTAAATTTCCAAAATCCTTTTCCCTATTTTCCTTCGTTTGATAATGTGATTTTTATGTATATAAGTTTATGATCTGAGACCTTGAAATCTAATACTTTTGCTTTTTTATACATTTTTTCATTGTAATTTGTATATAAGAATTTGTCAATTCGACTTCCTTTATTGATTTTATATTCAAAAGTAAATTCTTTTCGTGGCTTTTCGTGGTAAGATTGTGTGCATTTGCAAAATCTCTCATTATTTTTTTACAATTCCTATCATTTGTAGTTAACTCCCCTTCCCTATCAATGTTATCAGCCGCCCAGTTACAATCACCCCCATTATCACATTTTCCATATTGTATTTTTCTAAATGTTTAGATAACTCCTTAATAAACTCGAGCTTCTTATAAGTCTTTGCAGGTATATATACATTTATAAGGTGTGTTTTCTCAATTTTAATATGGATCATTCTACCTTTAAGATATTTTCCTTCTTCTATTCTTTCACAATTGACTCCCGGTTTATTCTTAATCAATATAGCTATTCCCCCTTTTATGTCCTCTCCTATATAGTCATTTTTTAGTAGTATTCCATTTAAGTAACTTTCACAAAAGGATGTGACTTCATCTGTAAAGCCATTATGGGTCTCTTGAAAAAATAAAATATCATATTTTAGATTTTTATTAAATTTAGAAATTTTGTCCTTATTTATCCCATTTACGTTGATAGATAGTATATGGAAGTTCGATCCCTCCATTTTTGCTTCTCCAGGTTGTCGCATTTATATCCTAGATGTTTGAGTTTATATTTCATATTCTTATTTTAAGTTAGGTTGAAGGGGTGGTTTCCCCCTCCCCCATAGTGCTATTTGTATTGTACTGTGATGTCTCCATTGTGTCACATTCATTGTCATTGTCTGCCTGAGTTGTAGTTGTTCCTGTCTCATTTTCCGTGTTCTCTGTCATTATCGTGCTCCTGGTTTCTTCCGAACTCCCGTTTTCAGAATCTGTGTCCGTTCTTCTATGCTCAGCTAGGTCCGCATCATGGTCACTCACTCTCTATTTCACTTGTATTTGATTCTATTTCTTGAGTTTCTTTCTTTTTCTTTTGTTGCTGAGTTTTCTTTCTTGACCCAATTTCTTTGTTTGAATTTGCATCCGATTGGTCTATAAAACTGTCTTCTTTCTCTTGCGGGGGTATTCCCATTTCTTCCTTTCTTTTTGGTCTCCGACTCCTTCGTAGCGGGGTGGACGTCAAGGGTGTTAAGGGCGTTATTCCCGTTATTTCTTCCCCATCTTCTTCTAGTGTATCTTTTTCCTCTAGGCATTGGAAACGGTTTTGGATATTGATTCCTTCTTCTTTCTCCCTTGCCGGGGTTTCCATTTTTCCTGTCTTATTTGGACTCAGTATTTTTTCCACTCTGGTGTGGTTTGTGTATTGTGTATTTCCGTTACGTCAAAATCTGGAAGGGTGTGTATTATGTCAGCATTTTCTTCCTTCTCTTTTCTTCTTTTATTGTATCATCTTCATTATTTCGTCCTGTTGCTTCTGCAAATGTTCACTTTGTTGTTGTTGTTGTTGTTGTGATTGTTGTTGTTGCTGTTGCGCTTCCATTCTCTCGTTGTTTCCATTTCGGCTGTTTTGCTTGCGTAGGTTTCTCTTTCTGCCGCGCCCCCCTGTTGTTGGCTTATTTCCCGGGCAATCCCTTGGCCCATGCCCGACCTGTGTACAAATAGGGCAAATTCTGTCTTTTTCTGCTCCTCTGTACCAGGTTTTTAATTTAAAGCCTAGTACGTAAAAAAACATGGGGATTCTTTTTGCCACTTCTCTGTGTACATATATGATGAGGTTCCCGGATTTAATTGGGGCAAAGCCCCATATTGTAGCCATTCTGTGGTTCAGTACGCTTACTCTGAACGTTTTCTTTAGTTTGTGTATCAGCTCATCACAACTGACCGATAGAGGCAATCCCATGATGTGAACTTCTGTAGTTTTAGGTGTAATGTGTCTTACAAAAGGTTATGTCATCGACACTGTTGCTTTTACTCCATTTACTTCTAACTCCCTTTCGTGGATCAGTGGGTTTTGGTCTTTGGTATATATTACATATTTGTTGATGCCTGCGTGTTGAACGCCATCTATTTTCTCTATATCTACTCCCAAAACCTTTATTGCCATTAATACCTCAGCTTGCTTGGGCGTTGAGCGTGCGCCACTAAAGTCAAGGGTCTGGCATCCCGATGGGTGTTCAGCAATTAATTTATTGTCCTCCACCCTTGTATGAAAATATTTCCTTAGCTTCGAACCGGCTGGTATGTCCTCCGGCATTTCTTCCCTGTCCATTTTTTCTGAATTGTTTGTTTGAGTTTGTATGAGTTAAGTTCACTAGTGTAGGTCTCACACTGCTATTTATACTCCACTATTAATTTATGACAAATTTAGGTAGATTTAGGAGGGGATACCTAGCAAAGAATATTCCTGAATTGTTTTGTTTTCCCACTTAATGTATATGCAATAGTTTTAGATGGTCTTGCGACCTGGAAAACACCAGAAATAAGGTGTCTACTACTCTACACAATTGTTTATATGCAATTGAAATGAAAGGAAGTGGAAAAAAGAAAAATGAGTTATAAATGAATTATGAAAAAGTCTCACAAATAATTCCGTCTGCAGCTACACTCCTAATCCACTAGCTTGCTTAGGCGGCATTGTACTGTACTGTGCTGTGCTGTACTGTACTACTGAGCAGGTGATCAGGAGTTGCTGACTGGTTGGTGGGTGCTGATTGCACTATTGACCAAGGATTGAATGGTGTTCGGTGATTACATGGAATATGGACTGCTTGAGTGAGCAAGTGTGACTGGTATCCAAGTGTCTTAGAGACAGATTGTGTACCTCCATACATGCACTCTTTTAGCCGTGGGCTAGTTTTGTAATTTGTAATACCCAATGTTTTGCGATTGTAAAGATATTTCGTATGCTATCTGTCCCTATGTTTTCATCATTTTGCTATTTGAGTAAAATACATCATTTGTCAATATTTGAGTGAATTCAGTTTTACTATTTGAGTAAAACACACCATTCTTTTCGTCGTTTGAAATTACTGTAAATCATTCACTTTTTTATACTGTGTAAGGTCGTTCATTTGTATTTGCATTTGTTGCATTATTTTGTTCGTGCTGATTATGTTAATTTGTCCTATATCTAGATCTTATACACACACGCATTAATCATGCTTCTTTTCTCATTCAAGTTATTAATCGTTAAACATTGTTTTTATATCACTATCAAAAGTATTTTTTATAAATCCGAAATCCAACCCGCTTATCTTGTTACCATTAATCTCAAAATTAAATCAGGTTAAGGTCCAGTTAGCTGCAGATGAACAACTTAAGTGAAAATAAATAGACATCTCAAAGGATTTAAAGTTTATATAGAAATGGCAGCTGTATAAGTTCTCGCAGCTTAGATTACGCGCAGTTTTGCGGCTAATGAATTGATCTTTTAAATCAAGGTTGCTGCATATATTGGGGGGAACTGGACCTCTGGCTGCCGAATTGCAAAGCACGAACATTACATCTGCTTTCATAAGTCCAAAGTTTAATTTATTTCAAGACAAACAAACAAACATTTTTTACATTACCATTTGATTCTGATCTATTTAATGATATAATAATATTGGTTCACGTCGTCAAGGATACTTTAGAAACAAATGTCATAATCATTTCTTTCTTACAAGCTGGTCATGAATAAATCAGAAATGCTTCTTGTGACAAACAATTAAGTTCACCTTGGCCAGTAGCTTTACATATTTTTCTCTATAAAACAGTTTACCAAGGTCGGTAGCTTTACATAATGCAAACGTTCTCCTCAAACCGATCAGGTGCACTGGTGCATCTCATTATTATATAAATAACAGCATTGGGAGGGAAAAACTAACATAAGAAACAAAATCGAAGATCGTAGACGCAAGGTAAATCACAATTTATCTTACCACTTGTACCATGAATAGACGCATTGTTCAGGTAATATGAAGACTGATACAATTTAGTATGATCCATTATGTTGAGACGAGAACCTAAATGATTGATACATGATTTTAGTAAAATATGCATTTCATAATGAGAGAAGGAGTTTGGCTGTACTTGACTGAGTGGTACATTTATGTTGCGATTAATAGGCATTTTGTAATTGGAGAAGGAATTTAGTTGTACTTGACTGAGTGATACATGATATTCAGTATAATAGGCATTTTAAAATGATTTAATGAATTTGGTTGTTTTTGTTTGAGTAATACATGATAGGCATTTTAAAATGAGAGAAGGAATATTGTTGTACTTGATTGAGTGATACATGATGTTGAGTATAATATACACTTTTTACTGAGAAAAATAACCTAGGTGTATATTACTGTGTGATGCGTGATGTCGAGAATATCCCTCTATACTGGGGATAGTCCAGTTCATGAAATGTTACATACTACATATTCATTATCATCGTTCCAAAATCCTCATCTTTGTCTATATTCCCATATATTTTAATTTTCTCTCCTTTATCTTCCTCTTCTTGCTACACATCCATGTGTTACCATAGTCTAAAAACGAAACGCTTTCCTGTCTGTAATATCACCATAATATTGATTTTTCTTAGCATTGTTATAATCAGAGACATACATAACATCACAATTAGAATATCCATGTGGAGAGAGAGAGAGAGAGAGAGAGAGAGAGAGAGAGAGAGAGAGAGAGGGAGAGAGAGAGAGAGTAATTAAGGTGTGAACCTTGATTTAAAATTTCATAGTTTACGGGAAAGGTGTGTATCGCTCAATCTAGGACTGTTGTGTAAACTACTGATACAAAAATATGTGAGAGATTTTAAAAGATAACCATTACTGCAACTTCAAACTTCCTTACGATACACTGCAATATTCTCCCATTGCCATAATTCCGAACGGCTTTTATTTGAAAGGCATGCAAATTGCTCTATTCCCTACAGCGTATCTTTGGAAGGCCTATGACATACCAATTTTCTGTCTTTTAATAAGCTAGTGCCTGTTACACTACACTGACATTTAAAGAAAATTAGCATTTTGTTGAATATAAAGTAATATATGCATGTAGGTCGTTCGCTATATCTAAAATCAGTAGAAGTTTCATAATTTGGATATTTTGAGATTTTAAATATTAGTGACACGATTGTTACTTAATATTTGCTTTTTATTTAAGACAGTTCTCTCCGACATCATAACTATTTACCAAGGCTTATGTTTAATTCATCCATGAAAACCTCCTCACAATGTCCTACGATCGAATAATGATGGGGGCCATTGTATATCAAAAAGGAGATGTAACAGTAACGTGTTATTTATTTTGTCGTTCTTTGAGGAGATACTCGCAAAGAAATAACATGTAAAGTTTCTGGACAGTTACAATTGTGCAAATAAATAGAGCCATTATTATTCGATGTTAAAAGGGTTGCCTGAATTGAGGTATTACATATTTTTGTCTTTCAAGTTTCATCATTTTATCTATCGCCTGAAAATTAGTAAAGGGTACACATCTCCTCAAAATGTATTAATATGGCAGGCACATTCATTTATAATATGGTGCATTTCTCTCGACAGAAAATACATTTTTTAAATCATGATCATTTAATTCTTTCTCCTTTTTAAAAATAAACTTGAACAAGGATTTGCCTCTCATTGTATCTCATATTTGCGCAAACTGTTGTATTTACAAAATTGGAGATATTTTCTACCAAGGAAATATTTCAATTTGCATTTATGTCTAACTAAGCATTGAGTCCACTATTTTAAAAGTACCGACAATTATATTTTAAGTTCTTCTCTCTCTCTCTCTCTCTCTCTCCGAGTTCATCATTAACTCATATATAAACGTATAATGTCTCAAAGAGCTAGAACATGTCTCGTACTATTGTCACTATCGACTCCCAAAATGTAATATTAAAGTTTCTTGTTAGAAAATATTAGTATTTAAGTTTAGATGCATTTTCCTTTTCAGACTCCAAACATATACACACACAAGCGCGCGCGTTCTACAATCATTCATTCTTGCTACTCTAAGTTAGGATTTTGTGATTGATTTGTCAATTGATGATTTAATCTTGATATTCAGTTATTTCTAAGTCATTCAGTCAGTCAGAACTGCGTCACCTCATTTCAATGTTTTGAGTACGTTTCTAAATAGTCTGTAACGCGGCTGTCTAGCTTATTATAATTTATATAATTTTTGTTAGGAGTTGTGCATAAATAAATACAATGGAAGGTTTCATGTGTCAAAACGACGAAATGAATCATTAATATGAAAACTGATGCAGGCAAAATGCGTCAATATATTTCAGCATAATAGAAAATTTGCAACTTTTCGAGAAAGGATTTGCTTCGTCGTTCCTTTCATGCATGGATAATACAAAAGATAATTTTGTAAATTTGTATGAGATTTACTTTTAGCATATACACATAACGACACAACAACAAAGTAACGTAGACTTTAATGTTTAATATTTGTCTAAATAGACATTTTCATTGAATTTTCTTGTTATGTTAGAGACATGGTGTACACCCCACAGTATGCTTGTATTAGTGAAGTCTTTCACTGCTTCATACTTAATATTTATTATATGGTTCGTCCGTCTATCTGGTACTTGTACATAATTATATGGACATGATGCATCATTAACATCTCGTGCCTTGGGCGCTCTGTTTTAGATGATCGGAGTTGAATAGTATGAATCCATTATATATCGATACAAACCACACCTGCTTGATTATTTGCATATTACCATGAACCAAACTGGAGTAAAATCTAATGAGAAAATATATGTTAGTACTGTATCAACAATAATAAAGAAGCCAACATCCGTGAAAGAAAAATAGTTTAATTTTAATATACACATTGTGCACCTTCAAGAGGATTTCCTTGATTATAACAATGGATACTATCCGGATTTCTTAATGTAAGTTTGTGCTACTCTTTTTTTCCGATGGGAGAGCTATCAAGACTTTCACATAATTCAATAATAAATATGAGATCCATTAAAATATAGTCTGATTACATGAAGAAGAGAAAAGTGAAGAACAATGCATATTGCATTGGTGTATGTTGCATTCACTAGCCTAATAATTCGTGGAATAGATTACCATATACAGGCTTATATGGTATTTTTTGGTAAAAGCGGAACAAATATCCCGAACGCACTCTTCCAAGTAATATGTCATTTAACATGCAGCTTCTGATAGGGTATATTCCATTAGCAGAAAGAAAATGAGAGAAGAAAGGTTTCCCTTTCTTCTCATTATTTTGGACACACTGTGTTGTCCAAATAACGTCTAATACAGTTTTAGGCATGACAGATACAAATATTTGGATTAGAAAAAACTGGTTTACAAATTCGATGAGAAAGGGTTTGCGAAAGAAAAGTTAATGCTCTCACGAACATTTATGTAGGCTTCGAGTTATTTTTTCCTCACCATATAATGGTTTCAAATATCTTCTTTTCCCAAGGTGATATAGATGATCTTACAACTATGGATCACTTACTCATCCCAGCACATTCGAATCAGTCTTTGGAATAATTAATGATAACTAACACGTCATATTCGGCAATCCGACTCACGCTTTCCTCGTAATCAATGCTATACTTGTTATACATTTTTACCTGCATTAGATGGTTATAGGAATTCGAATTTCAATAAGTTTTAAGTTTCAACTTTTGTTCATTACAAAATGAATGATTATCGGTTTTATCATGAATGTTGGTTTTGTTTGCAATTTAATAGCATTTGTTAAACAACATGATTGCCCATATGGCTGTTTATCCTTACCACCTGTCTCCAATCAAGCATAATTCAAATCATAGATTAAACTGATCGTGGTATTTAGTCAAAAATAAAATATGTTGGTTGATTGTTTTGCTGGCTTTTTATTAAAGATACCTTTTACTTTTTATTGGCTCTACTAATTTGAGAAACTTATATCAAAGTGACTTTCGAAAGGTAAACAAAAGATAATCATCCCAGAAAGACTCGGAATTATATCAAACCCACGACCTTTCAATTTCGAGGTCGATTATAGCAGATACCTCGAACAAAGAAATACATGTCTTGAAATAACACACGGAAAGGGACAACAATTGGCAGTATAACTCAATTATACGTTTATTTCAGCACAATATAGAATAATTATTAAAGATAACACACATGGTGACTCAAATTTAGCATATTTTCCTAGCCAGCAGTGAAATATATTTTACATTTAAGATTTCCAATGAGAAAGGACGAAAATAACTTCGCTTCCACTTTAGGGGACGAATAACACAGTGTCCCCACTCTAAATATGAAAACAACCTGTCATACTTTAAAGGATGAATAACATTGTGTCCCACATTGAAGAATGAATAACACCGTGTACTAACTTACAGGATGAATAACACCGTGTACTAATTTACATGATGAATAACACCGTGTATTAAATTAAAGAATGAATAACACTGTGTACTAATTTAAAGGATGAAAAATACCGTGTCACATATTAAAGGATGAATGGCACAGTGTTCCACTTTAAAGGATATATAACGCCGTGTACTACATTAAAGGGTGAATAACACCATGTGTAGCATCATTTAGCATTAACATTATTAACTTCTAACAACGTGAAATTCTAAAAGTCTACAATTGTTTGAAAGTCTAGAAATTATTGTATTTTCACTTCAAAATGTATAATATAGAGAATCGAGCAATCGGTCACTTTTGCTCCCTACCTATCCACACATATTTTTTTCTGGACCAATACCCACATTATCTCTATGGATCGATATTCGTCCGTTGGTCTCAACCTAGACCAACGTCTTCTCCCAGGACCTATACCGACGTCTACGTCCTGGAGATATAGCTACACCGTCTCCTTGGACCTATACCTATGTCCTCTCAGGATGGATACCCATCTCTTTGTTCTAGACATATACCCGTCTTTTCTCTGAACCTATACACTCGTCGTCTACCTGGATCTATACTCGCGTCTTCTCACTGCACCTACATCCATCTCTAGACTCTGTATCGATACCCACCTCTTTCTACTGGACTAATACGCACATGTTCTCTCTAGACCTACACCCCATCTTCTTTCTAGACCTATCCACATACAATCACTATCTTTTGACCTGTAGCAAGGATTATGTCTGGCCATGGTCTAACTCACAAATAAATTGTTTTAAAACAAACCAAATAAAATAAACAAATACAAAATGGCTCCATATTAAATTCAACAGTGCTAGATCATGCTTAGACAAATTAAATACACTAGGTATGCGTCATAGAGGAAGCAAAATGAGTTTCAGCAGTCCACTTAATTGAAGCATTTGTTATTCTGCCACAATGGCAGCAAGCATCATTTGTCAGTGAGCATCCACATATGTCACCTGTCAGTACGCAAGAACAGGTTTCACCTCTGGCATAATCTGCAGGAACTTGAGTACATACCGAAATACAAATAACTCCTTTAGATTGTTAATGTAGGTTTGGTCATATTTTTGAATTTCTTACTCAGACTAGAATAATGTTTAATTTAAAGGAAATGATCACGATCAGATGTCGAAAAGTTTCTCGCATATAAGCATTAAAAATGTGAGATCTATATATGTACGTAGTCATGGAAATTTGCACACACACACACACACACACACACACACACACACACACACAGAGAGAGACATGAAACACTAAGATATATAAGATAGGAGGTAGGCCGATAATCAGCTCCTCATCAATGATGATTTTGATTCACGGTTTATGGGATGATATTGAATATTCAATACAATCTTCAAAAGTGTACCGAACAGTTTGACTACACACATCGGTGTACATTTTATACACATTTGTGGAACTACCGTCGGCTGATGGGTTATTTTGGTGAATGTACATTATATTTTAGGAACAAACCCTATTTTGGTGACTTGTAAATCCATGGAATAAAACAACCATCTGTCCGGCGGCCATTTGAAAATGTCGCTTTAGACACGACTGTTAAGAATTACCATTATCTGTCTAAAATGTAAGCAGGTTTGTTCCGGAAAGATTTGCATGCAATAAAACTTAACATATAAATGAACATGTGACAGCAGACCCACATATCGTCTATTATTATCAACAAGGATTTGTGGGCTTTGATTTATCGTACTATAGCACAGCTCTACTTCGGGATGGATATGTTAAGTTCGATTCTGATTCGTGGTCATTGTTGTATCTCAAATGGACAATACCCACTAGTTGTTTTATGTTTTGCAAACAATACATACGGACACATTTTAAAAAGAATTTTATTTATGGCAAAGTCATAATCAATAGATACATAAATATATCTCGAGCAAGTCATCACAAAACGAAAATAAAGACTAAACTGTGTTTACCTATAGTGTAGGACTGTCAGCAACCATCTTGGCCGGTGCATCGTATAATGGACTGCCATATATCAGAGGCGCTTTGTTTAGTTAAGAGTGTTAAAATGTAAGACGTTGATGGACATATTATTTCTTCTTCTGAGAATATGCTTATAGACATGACAAACAGAGTGTACGTTAGGTACTTATTCAGTCCATTTCATGAAAACGTCAGTGCGGATATTATTGTATATTTCTTTCATCAGCGAATACAAATCCGTATTCAACACTCTTTCCAGTGCCATTTTCCAAACGGTATTTACGTGGCCAGTGTGCCAAATTAGAAAACACACAAATACAATATATTTTCCTCTCAACATTACAGGAAGATTGAGTACAGTTTGCCGTCTACTTAAAAGAAGTATAAGAAAAGTGTCATAAAAGGATCTAATGAATAAAATTATTTAATTATCTGAATAATTAATTTATATTCGGTGATGAAAGCAATTACGGTCTTTGGTTAAAAAAGCAGCAGCGGTGAATGAGTTAATAATGTAACGTCGATAAAAATTAATGCTGGAATTGTATTGTGGTTACGGATGTACCTGAAGAATTAAAAACCTAAACGAAATAATAGGAGTGATGCTGATGCAAGGTCTAAGAATGTATCTAGAATTATTGGCACTTTCTTAAAAGACCAAAATACACACGAGTCAAAGGTTGTCTGAAATATTGTTAAATATACTTCAAATTTATGAAATCCATCGAACTGGATACAAAGTACAATACAAAATTGAAGCTAATGGCTAGAAATGAACCAATAGGAAATTATGTTCAATAATATACATTGCCTGCTTCTCATGTGTAGTACATAACAATGAAAAACCCTATATAGCTATTTCAGCATGAAATGTACGTCACTAGAACAACAATTTAAAGTTTATGGGTTTTATAATGTAAACGAACATAAAATCAAATTACATGAAAATACGTATATTAGAGCCGGGTCAGATTATCAATACTGAAAAGTGGGCAACGTGCCCAGGGCATGCGAGTATCAACGGGCCCGTAGAGTATCGTCTAATTTCACAGTCATGACCCCCTAGCCTATGGGGGACCCCGTATATTGTCGTCTGATTTCAGAGGCGGTGTAGTTATCAGTATTGTTAATAGTAAAGTAATTATATAAATGGACAAGGCAGGATAGCTAGGGGCCCTTATGTTGGCTGTGCCCAGGGCCCCCAAAGGCCTTAATCTGTCCCTGTATTAGTGTCTAGTAAAATGTCCTGCATGCGATAAAGAATGTGAAGGGTATTTGCCAGATACAATAAAATTGCGTGTGTGTGTGTGTGTGTGTGTGTGTGTGTGTGTGAGAGAGAGAGAGAGAGCGAGAGAGAGAGAGAGAGAATCTAGTTTTATATATCAATGATAAGGGAAGCGTGATACTGACTGAGATCAACTGTACATAACTTCAAAAGCTTCAATAGCGTACCTTTGTTTTTGGTAACAGACATTCATGATATCATTACACATTATTTGTTTTTTATCAATTGATCTCAACCAGTGGTTCGATACTGCTCTACTCACACTAAAGTGCATTCGAATTAGTCTTTGGAATAATTAATGATAACTAACACGTCATCTTTGGCAATCTGCTGAACGGTTTACCCGTTATCAATAAAATACTTCTTATCTATTTATACCTGCATTACATGATTATATGGACTCGAATTTCAATAACAAGTTTTAAGTTTCAACTTTTGGTCCATACAAAATTTATGATTATAGGTTTGAACAAAAATGTTGGTTTTGTTTGCAGTTTAATAGCCTTTGTTTGAAACAATATGATTGCTCAGGTGGCTGTGTATCCCTATCACCTGTCTCCAAATCATGCATAATTCAAATCATATATTAAAATGAACGTGGTATTTAGTTCAAACAGAATATGTTGGTTGATTGGTATGCTGGTTGCTTATTAAAGATACCTTTTACTTTTTTTTGGCTATGCTAAGTTGAGAAAATAAGATCAAAGTGTCTTTCCAAAGGATATACAATAGATGAATAACACCGTGTTCCACATTGAAGAATGAATAACATCATATACTAATTTAAAGGGTGAATGACACCGTGCATTACGTTCAAGGATCAATAACACGGTTTACTAATTTAAAGGATGAAAAATACAGTGTCCCACATTAAACGATCAATAACAATGTGTTCCACTTAAAAGGATATATAACGACGTGTACTACATTAAAGGATGAATAACACCGTGTGTAATATCATTTAGCATCAACATGGACAAGATATAGAATTATTAACTTCTAACAAGGTGAAATTCTAAATGTGTACGATTACTTGAAAGCTAAACATTATTATATTTTCCCTTCAAAATGTATAATATAGAGACTCGAGCAATCGGTCACTTCGCTCCCTACATATATACAAATATTCGCTCTGGACCTATACCCACTTTTTCTCTAATGATCGATATCCTTCCGTTTGTCTCAACCTAGACCCACGTCTTCTCCCAGGACCTATACCGACGTCTACTTCCTGGAGATATAGCTACATCATCTCCCAGGACCTATACCGACGTCTACTTCCTGGAGATATAGCTACATCATCTCCTTGGACCTATACCCATGTCTTCTCTCTGGATGGATATCCATTTCTTTGTTCCAGACCTATACCCATGTCTTCTCTCTGAACCTATACCCGCGTCGTCTACCTGGATCTATACTCTCGTCTTCTCTCTGCACCTACATCCACGCATAGACTCTGGATCGATAACCACATTTTACTTCTGGACTAATAAGCACATGTTCTCTCTAGGCCTACACACCCATCTTCTTTCTGGACCTATCCCCATACAATCCCTCTATTTTGACATATAGCCACGCTAATATTTGGCCATGGTTTAACACACAAATAAATTGTTTTGAAAGAATCCAAATAAAATCAACAAAACCAAAGAATTCGAAACTAAATAATGCAGTTACCCAAGCTGTTGGGGCGAACACTGAAACTTAATCTACGATTTGAGACACGGCATTCAGATGGCACTATATTAATTGCAACAGTGCTATGTCATCCTTAGACAAATTAAACACCCTAGGTATGCGTCATAGAGAAAGCAATAGGAGTTTTCAGCCGTCCACTATAAACTGATGTATTGCTGATTCTGCCACCCTGGCAGTAAGCATAAATCGACTTCACCTGTCACTGAGCATCCACATATTTCCCCTGTCAGGACGCATGACCAGATTTCACCTCTGGCATAATCTGGAGGAACTTGAGCACATACCAAAATACAAATACTTCCTTTATATTGCTAAAAATGTCAGATTTATGTTTTATGTACCTAGTCATGGACATTTTGCACACACACACACACACACACACACACACACACACAAACACACACACAAACACAAACACACACACACACACACACAACACTAAGATCTATAAAATATGATATAGGCCGATAATCAGCTCTTCAT
Source organism: Sinohyriopsis cumingii (assembly GCA_028554795.2). NCBI lineage: Eukaryota > Metazoa > Mollusca > Bivalvia > Unionida > Unionidae > Sinohyriopsis > Sinohyriopsis cumingii. The sequence goes on along the minus strand of CM068837.1, from coordinate 105,465,486 downwards.
CTTTGAGGATTTTGATTTTCGGTTTATGGGATTATATCGCTTATTCATTCAAATCTGCAAAATTCTGCAGAAAACTTTGACTACACACATCGGTGTACTTTTTATACATGGCTGTGTAACTACCGTCGCCTGATGTGTTATTGAAATTTCGCGCTAGATATTTATGTTACCAATTACCGTTTTGTGTCTAAAGTGCACGCAAGTTTGTTCCGGAAATATTTGCATGCAATACAAATTTACATATTAATGAACATGTGACAGGAAACCCACGTATCGTCTATTAGTATCAACAATGATTTTGGGGGTTGATTTATCGGAATATAGCACAGTTCTACTTCTGGGTGAATATGCTAAGTTTGATTCTGATTCGTGGTCCTTGTTGTCTCTCAACTGCACAATAACCACTAGTTGTTTTACGTTTTGCAAACAATACCTACGGACACATTTTGAAGAAGAATTTTATTTATTTCAAAGTTAGAATCACGAGATCCATAAATATGTCTCGAGTAAGTCATCACAAAACGAAATTAAACAATAAAGTGTGTGGACCTATACTGTTGGACTCTCAGCCTTCATCTGGGCCGGTGCATGGATAATATAAAGCATCGTGTAATGGACAGCCAGATATCAGAGGTGCTTTATCTAGTTCAGAGTGTTAAAATGTAAGACTTTGATGGAAATAGTGTTTCTTCTTCCGAGAATATGCTCATAGACAAGACAAACACTCTGTTCGTTATGTCCTTATTCAGTACATTTCATGAAAACGTCAGTGCGGATATGCTGTATGTTTCTCCCATCAGCAAATACAAATCCGTGCTCAATACTCCTTCGAGTGCCATTTTCCAAACGGTCTGTACGTGGCCAGTGTTGCAATTTAGCAAACACACAACTACACGCCTCCAACTTCTTTTCCTTTCAACACTCACCAATTTCCACGAAGACTGAGGACAGATTGCGTCTACTTACAATACGTATAAGTGTCATAAAATGATCTAATGAACAAAACGTAATTAATTATCTGAATAATTAAATTATATTCGGTGATGAAAGCAATAACGGTCTTTGACTGAAACAGCAACGGCGTTCAACGAGTTATTAATGTAATGTCGATCCAAAGTAATGCTGGAAAAGTATTGTGGTTGAGGATGTACCTGAAGAATTACAAACCTAAACGAAATATTAGGAGTGATGCTGATGAAAGGTCTAAGAATGATTATAGAATTATTGGTACTTTCTTAAAAGACCAAAACGGACAAAAGTTGTCTGAAATATTTTAAATGTACTTCATGTTTATGAAATCCATCCAACTAGATACAAATTACAATACAAAATTGAATGTAATGTCTAGAAGTGAACCAATAGAAGTTATGTTCAATATTATATTTTGCCTGCTTCTCTTGTGTAGCACATAATAAAATATTCTAATATAGTTAATTTAACACGAAATGTACGTCACTAGAAACACAATTTAAAGTTTATGGGTTTTAAAATGTTAACGAACAGATAACACATTACAGGACAAGACGTATATTAGAGCAGGTCCGAATTATCCATACTGGAAAGCGGGTAATCTTTTCAGGGCATCGGAGTTTCAAAGGGTCCCGTAATTATCGTCTAATTTCACAGTCAGGGCCCCCGAACCTTAGGAGGCCCCGTATATGGGCCTTTATGTTGGCTGTGCCCAGGGCCACCAAAGGCATTAATCCGGCCCTGTATTAGTGTCTCGCAAACTGTGCTGCAAGCGATAAAGAGTGTGAAGGGTATTTGCCAGATAAATTAGTATTAGTGTATTCATCTAAATATAATGCGCGCGCGTGTGTGTGTGTGTTTGAGAGAGAGACAGAGAGAGAGAATCCAGTATTAGCTATCAATGATAAGTGAAGCGTGCTAATGACTCAGATCAACTGCAAATAACTTCAAATACTTGAATTAGCGTAAATTTGTTTTCAGTGACAATCACTCATGATACCATCACACAAAAAATTATTTGTTTTACCTGTTGATCTCAAACAGTGGATCGGGACTGCTCTACTCACACTAAAACGCATTAATTCCAGTGCATTTAAACCATTTATCCTATCGGCAATATCGCCTAATATCAGTTTACTATCGTTGTATTAATGTTGAAAGCATGAAAAAGCAAAATACACTCCCTCAAGTTATACCTGCTGACATCATAGTATATCGGCTCAAGCGCAAGGCAGGGGATATAATGTATAGGACCATCATATCAAGAAAAGAAAACAAATTCTTTTGATTTCATTAATTTTTCTAGAATTATGGAATTATTTCTATAGTAATTTTCTCATATAAAGCCAAACATTTATTAACAGCAATTACATATGTTAAATATGGCCCATTCATTCCATACAAGCCAAACATAGAACTTACTACACCAGTATGCAATTCATTGAGTTACCTCCCTTTCACCGTATAAGCTATTTTCAATGTTTACAACCTCATATTTTAAGCGCTTGTTTATGACAATAATGCAAAACTTTAGTGTGAAATATTATAATATCCATAAAACATGATAAAATTTAAGTACGAGTGATTTAATAAATTTCTCACGGCAAAGTTAAAAAGATTCGGAAGATCATATAGCATTTAATTTGTCTGTCTTCCTTGGTGTTTTCCCTAACTTAATTCATTTTAATTTCATGTACATACATTATAAATGGCCGGCATATATATCAGTTACATTTTTACCCTTTATTTCAGATGGAAGTAAGAGGTGTGTGTGCTTCTAAGGGGCATACTATTAAAGGTACCTTGCAATGTTCTTGGATCGATATGACGCTGACTGACCTACTTGTACGGGATATTGTAGCATATGTGTAGTGTGCTGTTCTTGGATCGATGGGACACTGACCGACCTAGTTGTACAGGATTTAGTGCCATAGATGCCATGAGAAGTTTTGGGCTGATGGGACACTGACTGACCTACTTGCATGGGGTGTAAACTATACGTGCCGTGAGATGTACCTGGACCGGACTGACTGACATACATATACGAGATAGGTAGCAAGGCCTTATGGTATAACGGTACCAATTGCGCAAGACCAGGTGGGCGGAGCCTAAGGTGTAGGGAAGATTGCATTCAGAAATAAAGAACAACACTAGCTGTGATTGTTGTATTATGCAAGAGTTATACTTTCTGTTAGGCTTATAAAAAGTGTAGCCTCTTGGCAAAATGTGAGTGTATGTTAATTTCTATTTAGGTTATATTTTGTATTTTTATGATTTTTTTAAAAAATATGGTACACATGGCTGAAAATGTGCCTGTTGTGACTAGATAACTCTCACCCCTGTCTAGTTCCAGTGGAGTTATCTCTCTTAAATGCAATGGAGTACCTGGTTCTGTCATTGTCAAACTGACAATCTAACACTGCTCTCTAGAAAAGTGTGTGACATGCATGCTAAAGTAGGATAGAAAATATATTTATTTCCCCAAACATTAGCATTAAGGTCTATGGAAAAACAATTGGTACAATGATACCTAAAGGTAAGATCAGCTTCACACTGTATCCATAGTAACGAGTATACGTAGCCGCCATTTATAAACTGTCATAGTGTCATTTGGTAAAACAATAGATATTGAGAAGTTTTGGTCTAATATTGACAGACTTTTACATAGTATAAAATCTTCAGAAAAAAACACATGCTGGTTTTGGAGAGGGGCATTTGATAAAGACGGTTATGGCAGACAGAAAGTTGTATGGCCAGATGGCTCAGTATCAGTTGTGTCTGCTCATAGACTGTCATATATGCGACAAAATAATTTATTTAAACACAGTATACCACGTATGGATGATTATGGTCAGCTTTTAGATATTTCACATATATGTCATAATAAATCATGTATAAATAGTAAACATCTAGTTCTAGAACAGCATGCCATAAACCATGATAGAGAACACTAAAGGACTCAAGGAAACTGTACCGGTTGCCATAGACCACTTTGTGTCATATAGGAAATCCAGGCTTAAGTGAGTTTTGGTAATTTATTATATACATGGTCTTCTTTTCCCCTTTTCTTTTAAACATTTGGCATTAATAGCCCTTTCTTGTAATTTTTTTTCTCTTGAAATTCTTCATGCAGTTTATAAAGATATGTTCTTTTCTCACATCTTCTTCTTTTAAATGCCATTGACTTTTGTACGCTTTATATCGTGTAAATATTCTCTGAGCCTGAGCTAGTCTTTTAGCAATCCTAGTTCCAGATTAAATGCTATAGCCAATTGCATTGCATTGTTTTAGTATGGATTCCCCAGGCATATTTAAAGAGTGCACTGCACTGTGTGCTCTACCAGGAACATTTCTTGTCCATGTTATACATCTTGGCAATGAACGCCTTAAAACCCTATTTGATGCCTCAACCTTTTGAGTATTTGTGTTAAATTTTGTTTTTTGCCAAATTTAATGGTCCCAAACGATAATTAATACAACCCCGCAATATGCCCTCAGACAGTTTTGTTACATGCATTTTAAAATTAGATGGCAAATATGGACTTTTCTCCAACCAGTTACCATTGCATGCATATGAATTATCAGTACACAGACTATGATCTCCTTGGTAACACTGTACAATAGCATTTACACTGTATGAAAGGCAACCCTTGACTCTGTCAGTATCCCCGTTAAGTTTATTAAAAGCATTTTCAAACTCCACCTGACACCGCTGACTCAAGTCAATGGCAAACCTTGGACACATTTTTTGTCTAGCAGTTTTGGTAAGCCCTGGCATCATGTGAACCAAATTTGGGCACCCTTTTATATATTTCCCATGGTTTTCAGAGAAATGTCTTGTGTCAATAAAGTGTTTAGGGATAGTCTGAGTGATCCCCTCATTGTATAGGTTGACTGCAGCCCTATAGCTGCTTGTATCTGGATCAGTTATGTTCCGAATTTCAAAATTATCTTCTTTTAGGTTGAGAAGACATTCCGAGGCCCAAGTTTTCTCATCACCGATATTAGTTTCCATACTTATATTTGCAGTGCAATCACAGGTCATGTTTGTCGTATTAAGTTCATCTGATTGGTGTTGTATGTGATGAGAACACAATTTATTTTTAGTTGTTAGGGCAATGATGTCATTCTTTGATGTTACATTTTCAGCTTGTAAGTAGCAAACTTGTGTTGCTGGCTGAAATGGAGTTTTTCCAACACCAGAATACAAAGGATTATTATATAAACCATCTCCTTGTACATCAATGATATCAGGAGGATTTCCCCATGCGATATTAATTTCTCTTAGCTTTTGTCTCCGACTTCTCATATCCAGAATATTTTCATGTATGAGCTCTTTACAAATTTTGTTTGAAACCTTTTGCATCCCCTTTGTGGAAGGGGCAGGAATACTGGCAGACAACAGTAATTTCCTTAGGCCAGCATTTCCCATGGACTCTTGTGTCAGCCCCACTTGTACCCCTCTATTTATATTGGCTGCTTTGCGTCCAGGATTTTTATTATACTTTTCTTCATACAGATTAAACATTTCTGATTTATAACTGCATGTGTTGCATATTGCCCGTTCTCTCCAACCAAGGCCCCATTGTTCCTCAGACTGTTGGTCCCATTTCAAAAACCCCAAACACTTTGGGGATATTTGGGCATGTTCCCTGAAGACGCTGTTCCACATTACTTCATTCTGATGAACATTTATAATGCGATTAGTGGATGACTCCTCATCTCTGACAAACAACAAGAACAATAATAACTACCCTGAGACCCTCTACTATACTTATATATATATATATATATATATATATATATATATATATATATATATATATATATATATATATATATATATATATATATATATATATATATATATATATCTTTGATTATGTAAACACTCACATTCTGACATTGTAATTTTCTTTGATTTAATGCATGTAATTTAAATCACTTTTATGTGAACTGACTTGTAATGGATAATTAAGACATGAAAAGAAAATTACTACACATGTGTAGGCATCTCATTAAGTTATCTCCCTTCATAGCACAAATCTTTTCAAGAAATAAAAAGTTACATTTTCAGTACTTTTTCTGCCAATAATCAGAAGATTAATGATACAATATTACAGTATCACTAAATAACTATGCAAATTATAGTAAAACTGCTTTCATAATTTGTCAGAGCAAAGCTTACTGTTTGTTTGTTTTTTTTTTTTTTTAAATTATTCTTACACCGGTTTAATTCAAGCCAATTAATATGAACTCAATGTGTATGATCCATACAAATTGCATGTGTCTGCATGCTTTACATTATTTACCCTTTTATTTCAGATGGATATGCACACTGTTCCACCTGAAGTCATGATGCAGGTAGCGGACTTAGCAGTACCGGTGCCAACGGATTTTCATTGCTATGATTTGGCACAGCCTCCACATACTGATCCGATGTGAATCTTATAAACTTTATATTCTCTGTTTTCTGTTCATTATTGTTGTCGTATGCGAACCCTTTATTGTGAGGTACATGTCCCTTTTGGAAACACACTGTCCTCCTGTTTTTAACTCCCTTGGATTTGCTAGGCTTAGTACTTTTTCTTGGCATTTTTCTGTTTTTGATTCTCCAGATTATTAAAAATTCCAATCCAAAGTGGTTAAAATTTGTACTGTATAAGGTATGATCACAGAGTGGCTTATTGTATGAATATTAGTCACTATTTATGGGAGGAAAGTTTGTTGTTTATGTTACAGAATGGATGGGGGAGGCTGAACTGTGTGAAAGGACTGGGGTTAGTGACCTCATGTATTAAGAGGCAGTGAACGTTGTTGATAGCCTAGACTTTTTTAAGATTGGGTCATATCAACCTGTCCCTGATGTTAAGTTCTGTGTTTATGAAACAACTATAAAGTCCTTTATTTTAGATCAAAATGTCCTTTTAAGAGTAGAACTGGTACATGCTAACTAATGCATTGACCTTTGACCTTGCTATTACATAATATGACATAATGTGATTTATCCCATATTGCCAAGGTGAAGTTAGTTAAGTGTTGATATGAATAAGACACAACTCATAGTTAAAAGAATTCATTTTATTTCAAAATATGATTTTGCTAGTGAAGCTAAAGTATGAAAACAAGAGTTGAAAACAGCTCAATGACATTTCTATACACATTCATATAAGACATAGCTTAGCAACTCATAAAACTGTTTGTCACAAGTGAGACTAAGTACATTTGTTACTTATACAGTCCCGAACTATTTCACAGATTATAGGAAAAATTAAGGTTTGCTATAGGTATAACGGTACCAATTGCTCAAGACCAGGTGGGCGGAGCCTAAGGTGTAGGGAAGATTGCATTCATAAATAAGGAACAACATTAGCTGTGATTGGTGCATTATGTAAGAGTTATACTTTCTGTTAGGCTTAAAAAAGTGTAGCCTCTTGGCAACATGTGAGTGTAATTAATTTCTATTTAGGTTATATTTTGTATTTTTATGATTTTTTTTTAAATATGGTACACATGGCTGAAAATGTGCCTGTTGTGACTAGATAACTCTCACCCCTGTCTAGTTACAGTGGAGTTATCTCTCTTAAATGCAATGAAGTACCTGATTCTGTCATTGTCAAATTGACAATCTAACACTGCTCTCTAGAAAAGTGTGTGACATGCATGCTAAAGTAGGATAGAAAATATCTTTATTTCCCCAAACATTAGCATTAAGGTCTATGGAAAAACAATTGGTACCGTGATACCTTATGTCAATCAGACCAATGTGGCCTAACTAGGTACCGCGCTCACAGTAATATTTAAAAATATATCTTTAGACAGAAAGTACTTTTAAAGCGACGGAAGAAACTTCTAAGTTCAATATCATATAAAACTTGTTTAAAAGTTTATTTCCAAACGCCATTCCCGGATGGAGTCTCGAGCGTAAGCCCATGGTTCCCACCAAAATAATCCAAATTAAGCACCGCGTTTGCGACGACCGGTACTGATAGGTATATTGTACAATCCTTGGACTTATGAGACACGAACTGAACTACTTGTAAGGGGTTTAGTAGTAAAGTTGCCAAAAGCGGTGAAAGTCTAAATTTTACAATAAAACTGGGAGACTTCTCCCGTAGGCAAAATTGTTAGAGCGTCTACAGGAGGTCGCCAGTTCGATCCCCAGCCGATTCATACCAAAGACTTACAAAAATGGTACTAACAGCTGCCTCGCTTGGCTCTAGGCATTAAAAGATTAGTGCCAGGACTGGTCGGCCTGGTGTCAGGATAATGTGACTGGGTGGGACATCATGCTACATGTATGCAGCATGATGCCCAGTCTTATACATCAATATAAAATGCCACACTGCATACATCGTAGCGATATAACTGAAAAACCGTTAAAGCTACGTTACACATTCCGAAACACACATACACAGACACACAGAATAAAACTGGGACGTATATACATATCCCAGATGTTAGGTTCTATGTCTGCTAAACCATTATCAAGCCCTTTATTTTAGATAAAATCTAAAGGTAGGCGAGGTACATAATAAGAAGTATTCGGACCTTTTATCAGTTTATTACAAGGTATGAAACAATATAATTTTGTCTGTATCACCAATACGAAACACATTAGGTACTTATATGAATATAACACAATTCATAGTTCATTTAAAATATCATTTCATTTCTTCTAATAAATTGATTTGTCAGTACACGATAAATATGACAATATCAGTTGTAGCAACTCAGTGACATTTCCGTTGACATTGATGGGGGATATAATAGCTTTTGACTGGTTAGAAGAAGTACAGTTGTTACGTCTACAGTCTGGATTTAAATTGAAAATTATTGACAAAATTTACTGCGTAAGACAAAGGGGACGAATGTAATGATGTAGGGAACATTATAGTTCGAAATCGACATCAAAACTACCTGCTATTGGTGCATTAGATAAGAGATTTAAGTTCTCTACAAGGTTGAGTATCTTAGGTAGATGGCAGATCATATTAATTCATACCTAAATCATGTTTTGTATTTTTTTATTGATTTTTTACAAATCAGATGCATATCATGGAAAACATGGAAAATATATTTCTGTAACATGACAACTCTTACCCTTGTATAGTTCTGGCAGAGTTATCTTTCTTAATTGATGTCGTGTAGAGACCTAATGTATACAGTTTACTTTCAAAATGTTGCTTTAGGCTATTTCTTGCATGTATGAATTGAAAACGTAATAGTTATAGGTGCTGGGCAGAAATATTTAATTGGTCAGTAGCCTTATTATTGTTCAAATCCCCCATAACCGCCATCGTATGCCACAGTAATAATCCTATAGATCTTTACATTATTAAACTCGCATAACCTCCATAGTGTCCCGATCCATCATAACGGCGTAATTGCATTCTTGAAACCTAGATATATAGAGTCATATGTACCGCTGTAGTGGCGGAATAGGTGCAGTATAGAGCAACCGAATGGAGGGCGATATTAGTTACCATATTGCAGTTCAGCAATGGATGTTAGATAAAGCTTCAATAGAGTATATTACCATGATATTAATTTCACCGAATATATCTGTTTAGTTATCCTCTTGATTTTTGGTATCAAGACGAGATGGTGGGGGAGCGTTCCAACAATTTTATATGTTCGTCCGTATCCAACACTTTTCTAACAGTCTTGCAACTTACAACTGTTTTCCAGATAAATTCCAGGTATATGGTATTTAAGGCCCTGAGAAGCTCAAATCGGTCCACGACAGTTCACAAGCTACGAGACCACAGATCGTCTGAAGCCCTAATTCATTGGGCTTGTACAGAATCTAATAAGAGTCAGGTTAAAGAAACAATATAGCAAAACATGGGTGTCTACTTCAATTTAGATTTGAATTTCTTCTATTATTTCTTCAGTTTTTATACTGGAATTTTTTTTTATCGTTTTCATATTTCAGAAGTTAAAGAATTAATTATAATCTCCATAAAGCAATTTTAAAATGTAAATTCAGTACTTAAATGTAGAACATAGCTTTCTTATATTATTTTAACGTTAGAAATTTCACTTCTATTCCATTTTTATGAGTTTTAAATCATTAGGTATTCAACATAGATTGTATTTCTACAAGACGAATAGTTTGCAGTTTCGAGGCTGAATAAATACAGACGAGCCCGCTTTGACGCCTGGGTACATTACAATTATAGGATTTCGTTTCGGTGATCATTAATGACGTTTCCAAGCTAGTTATCGCCTCTTTCTTATTATATTATATGTGGCCATTGAAACAGTCTTTTTTCTCGTCACATACCACGCTTTTACTAATACAACTTGCACGATGGTTACACGAGAATATTATTATTGTTATATTATATCAGTTCAGTTCTAAAATTTATCTGCGATCATTGTATGCATATATGTATCGTCAAATATCACACATTCTTAGACTGAGACTCTCAGTCTTATGAACTTATGTGCGTTCGTCAAACGAACATATTTTTTCCTCCAGATACCATATCATACTTCAAGTATTAATCCTTTAGGAGGACGTTCATGGGAATGAACTCTTTTCTATATTGAAACAGTCAAATAACAAGTTGTCTCCCTCGCATAGTGACTACAGGTGTCAATATCAGCAAGAATTTCGCGTAATGAACTCTTCTTCTGCCTAAGACTACGGTTAGATTTTCATTCTGTATATCTATACACTGACACGCATAAGGTAAAATTGTTTTTCCGACACTTGAATATAAAGTACATCCACCTGCATTGAATCGTGCTCCCGCAACTGTGTATGCTCTTATGTATGGAAGGGGATTACCGCCGTAATTATATGTGTGTATTTTCTAATCTTCTTGTATGCATTATTGTAAATGGTTGCTTGCATTCATAATTCTAGCAATTACATTTGTCTTCTTCACTGATGCAAACTGTATAGGTCTACTTGCACGTGATTAGATGTACTTTTATTCTGCGACATTTTATCTTGCAAGTTGCCAACTAAATTGATTCCTTAGTTTACTTCATACATTTGGATATGAACTTAATGTCGGAGTTAAAAAGGTCATTACATACTTTTCATGTATCTTCTACAGATTTGATTGTATTGTATTAGGAGAGTAAGACCCCCTGACACATAATTTAAAACAAACTTGTACAGTCTTTTAAGGCTACTCACAGCTCAGATTGTTATTGTTTCCACCCTACCCACCCCACTTAAACATCTTCATTTATCTGTAATTTTATTCATTTTTTATATCCCGTTAAGAATATAGGCTAATATTGATATGAAACAAAAATATCAGCACAAAATAACTATGCAATAATGCAAAAACAAAACACTGTACACAGTCCTGTGTTCATCATTTCATAGGAAGCATTAGAGAAAAATAAATCATTAATGTAAAACGGCATTCAAGAAAACATTCTCGTTTGTTGAATTAGTCTAAAGCAAAGATTATCATACAGGTATGGAATTATAAAGAGCAAATTCCTGGATTGTCTTGTCACAATGTTTTCATAGATTTATTTCCCAATTCCTTTTGTTTTTCCTTTCGCACGAATAAAACATGAATAAAAAAAGCTTTTCACACAATTTGGCTTTTGTATTGGACATAAACTCATAGTTGCAAATCCCGAGGAAATAAAACTGTAAATTCTAGTATGGGCGAAACACATTTCCGTTTCAACTCCACAAACACATTTGTAAATTATACATCAACAACAGCAAGGTTATATTCCCTAGTGACTGTTTCAAGAATTCATCATAAAAAAGTTCCTTTATTGGATCTGTATTAAATATATACACAGTACTAAAATGCCCTTATTTTGGAGAAATATTTTCTGGCTATAAAATAAGATGTTTGCACAAGCTATGAGCAAACAACTATGTAAAGGATTATATATGATTTGCTAATGTGTTATTTCTAATGCTTTGGCCTTCACAAAACCATTATATTTATGAACCTGAGATGAAATGTCAAATTTGACCTTTTATCCCTAATTGATGTGCCTTGGAACAGTGGATAAGGTAATTTAAATGACTTAATCACTCAACAGAGCGAGAGAGAGAGAGAGAGAGAGAGTGAGATAGAGGGACAAGTAAGTCAGTGTCTTCACAGAATAATAGAAATCACTAGCCAATTTCTGACTAGAGTTGTACGATACCTGAGCAGAAAGTAGTCGCAACTTCATAAGCATGCAAGTCCTTTTAATGTGCGTTAAAGTCCATAAGTACTGTTCCTCAGAGAAGACACAAGACTGGGTTTCCATAGTTGAAGTCACACAAGTACCAGTTTGTTACTTTGTGAAAAATGGGAGGTCAATATGAGAAAATTGAGAAAACATGATGTAACTGCTGGTGACGAGTGGTCAGTCAGCAATAAAAGTGTTGTTCCTAAGTCGTACAGACAGAAAATTCATTGTCTAGCCCATTAAACTCCTTAAGCTTGTCATTTTTGGGTCAAAAAGACTTATCACAAGATCCTGAATCGTTTTAATTTGCCGAATATTAAAAGTGATGCTTATAAGGGACATAGATCTTGTCACACTTGTCAAATAGTAGGAAGTCCCAATCAGAAGATATATAAGGCACATCTGCAACCTATTGTTGCATTTCACCATTTAACAAGCCTTTTAACAGAAAAATGGTAAACTGTCGGTTTCTTAACTAGTACTAAGTCAAGCAACCAATACTTGTTGACAATAATGTGTATGTAATCAATATTTTCAAAGGGTATCCCTTTGAGAAAGTTAAGGCAAAAACTGTTCAAAAAGTTAAGGCAATGTTTCTAACTCTTGTTAGCCACCCTAAATCTGTCGAACAATTTTATGTTTGACTATTTCCAGCAACGTATGCATCACTTAGACATCCAATAGTCTAAGTTTTCTGCCTATTAGCAGGAAAGTCATGGGGCTATCACATGATTGTCCAAAACCACTATCATCCACCCATGATACATGTATACAATTATATTCAATCAAACTTAATAAAGACAGCGATCAGGTAAGATTTTCCCCATGTTGATAATTATTACCAAAATAAAGATCCTATGACTACCCATAAACAGCACAGGACTGTCCAAAAATACCATCAACTACCCAGGATACATGTAGGCAATTATATAAAATCAAACCAAAATAAAAAGACAGCGATCAGTAAAATTATACCCTGTATAATCATCAAGGAAGATCAGGAAAGTGTTTTCTCTTGTTGATACTTACAGAAGGAAAGACCCTACGACTATCCCAAAATAAGCTCATTGACAAAGTATACATGTGTAGAATTACAATAACTTAATCAAATAGGAAGTTTTGGTACATTCTCTCTCTCCCCCCTCTCTCTCCCTCTCTCTGCATGTCTGTCTGTCTCTCTGTTTGATCATAAATACTTTAATAAGCTCCTTTTATATTGCAAAGAACAGCACACGTAATAAGAAGGAATCATGTGTCATTACATTCATATTTCAAAAATTGTTTAAAGTCCTGTTTTACTCTTTAATGTGACAAAAAGCAGCTGAATAATAAGAATCTAAGAGTACTATATTTAATATTTTTAACCAATTTATTGTTTTTATTGTTTTAATAATGGAAGAAATTACAATAAATAAAGGTAACATCTCCTGTAACATTATGTATTCTGCCCCTGATTATGTCCAATTTTATAGACAAAAGTTTCAAACGATGCAAACCATTTTTAAGTCTTTATTGGATACACAGTTAAAGGTTTAGGTTCTATACATTAATAATGCAAATTAAGTATTGTAAAACAATCGTACACTAAATATAATACTTGTAATCGCAAGTAAAACATTGGTATCATGATACGAACATGATTTTCCACAATTTGATTATTTTGGCTTTTGCGACAAAATACGTTCCAAAACGAAGATTGTGATAAGAATAATAAAACCTTTAGCAATGCTTAATTTTTTCAAATGTCGTTTTACCTACACACTTTATTATGTGCTATTGATGTTGCTCTGAAATATATTATTTTTGCCGGAAATTATGTAACATAGTATCACAGGAAAAGATAGACGTATGTGAGGTGAGTCGAAATGGGTGATGTACAATACGATCCTTACAACTAGGGGTCGTCTGATAAAAACTCGTTAAGAAGAGTACGAGGGAATATATCATTGTCATTTCTTATCCTTGCTTTGCTAAACTTAAAAAATGAGAGATATCACTAAGAAGTAGATTTCTTAAACGGTGAAAGTAAATACATATTTGCGTCAAAACTCGGGTTAAAGGTGTTAGACATACCTGCTGTAGTGTATGCACACTGCCTTGAAGGCCTGGGAATGTTTTAAATCATTAAAACCTTTCTTGTGATGCAAGTCCCCATATGGGTTTATGACACACCTGTTTGAAATCCCTTATTGTTTGTAACTGTTTTCTTACCTGATTTATCTGTTTGTACATATATACAGCTTTTACTAATATTGACATTTTGAGCATGCATCCCTTTCCCTCCTGACCAGACCACGCATCTATTCGTTTTCTTTCAATATTCCCCGCGGACTGCATACAGTTACCTTTTACCATCTACGTCTTGTGTCTATATCATTGTTTCACAATGGAAAACTTTAGATGAAGAAAAGGGGTGGGATTGAAAGAAGAGGAGAAATTGAGGGGAGCTATGGCAACTATACGTGTCTATTTTACATACTATGATAATTATACGTGTCGAATTTACATGCTATGGTAACTATGCGTGCATATTGTACTTACTGTGGCAACTATACGTGTCTATTTTACCTACTATGGTAATTATACGTGTCTACTTTACATACTATGGTAACTATACGTCTCTAATTTACATGCTATGGTAACTATACGTGAATATTTTACTTACTATGGTAACTATACGTGTCTTTTTTACCTGCTATGGTAAATATACGTGTCTATTTTACATACTATGGTAACTATACGTGTCTATTTTACATGCTATGGTAAATAGAGGTGTCTATTTCACATACTGTGGTAACTATACGTCTTTAGGATACTTAAAATTCTAACAACTATCAAAATGTCAAAATGACGTAAATATTGTTGTTTCTACATGGGCATTAATCTAGATTTAAACATCATGAGGTATTGTAATTGTAATAGAACATATAGCATGCCGTCATGCACTAATATATTCCATTCACTTAATGTGTTTTATTTTCAGCACCACGTATAACCACAAAACCTACTATGAACCTTTAACCTACGACACAAACTACTATGGGTACAACAACAACAACAAATAAAAGTTAGAAGCCAAGGTGTTCTGTCATCTCTCTCTGTTGTGTGTGTCTCTCTCTCTGTCTCTCTCTTTCTTCTTCTTCTTCTTTTTTCCTCTTCCTCTTCTTCTTCTTCTTATGACAGGAGTGTATTTGATTAAAAAATGACATCATATTAAAGTCAAGAAAGGTATTATTGAGGGGAAGGATTGGGTGAATTATTACCACTCTGATTTTTTCTGTTAATTGAATCTTATAATAACATCCAGGCATATTCTTGATTTAAATTAGGATTTGAGTTGTGTTGGGTAAATTAAATCTAAACATATATACCTAAAAAAAAAATAAAAAAAAAAAAAATCTTGAGACCCCGGATGACATGTTAAAAAAATGAAACTTTGTATTTTATGTTACGGCTATGCTGAATACCATTATAATGATATGACATGTATTTATAATAATTATGGTACAACGTTTTGTTTTATGACACCTGTATTGTTTCGTCTGTCTTTTTCGTCCAGTGACCAAATGTACCAACTATTATTGTGCGATATAATAAAATCATTTTGTCACCAGTGTCGCGTTGCTTACATCAGAAACATTCATATTTAAATAATGCCTGAAACCATTTTCCCATCTATTCAAATGTTAGTTGATGTGGTCCCACAAGTAAATGTACAGCTTCTATTTTCGCTGCAGGATCATTACCTGGTTTATTCAGCTTGGTTTGCTTATCACGTACTATATCACCTTTAGTTTTGGAGATGTGAAGTCTCGTGATGGGCAGATTCTTAGCATGACATATGTATGTCCGTACGCTTCTCTGTCTTGGTTCGAATGGTGCAGTTTAAAATACAAGTCCATTCATGTCTAATTAAAAAGGTTTTTGCAAAATTATTGATTTTATGACATCATGCTGTACAAGATATGCTTACTTAAATGTATCGCTCTTCGTCCAGAATGCTGGTTTGTCAACCCTTTAGCAATGAGAGTATAGGCTAGGCGTCACTTCATACTGGATTGCCTATGTATTTTCTTAACAAGTTCTATTGACTTAAAAAAATGCTCCTCTATTCAACTTGTCTGCAGAGAAACTAATTCAATCCAATTGGCTCTGATATTCAGTGTAAAAACCTAGCTGTTCCACAGGTTTTGTTGTTCTTCTCTGCGTTTGTTTGTGTGTGTGTGTGTGTGTGTGTTTCGTATTACATGTGTTCCATCTTTTTTGTTACATCAGTCGATGATGATGCATTATATGAAATGCTGCTCAACTTGCTGGTCTCATGATAAAAATATTTCTTTAATAAGCAATCCGATGCACAATCCAACTATTTTAGAAACTAAGACAGAACGAAATGTCGAAAATTAGTATTTAAAACATTCTATGCATTTTTTCAACAACCGCAATTACTACTACTACTACTACTACTACTATTATTACTATTATTATTATTATTATTATTATTAACAGTTTATGGCCCTACGTTAGCGGATATTTTATTCATTCTTGACTCATTCGACAGCGAATGACCGGAAAATTTTATGAAAATCGTTAAATTTATCTACGACTTCGACGGTCAATTTGCCATAGGTGTGAACAACGTCCTTTTCGGCATGATAACATATTCCTCCACGGTGAATATCCGATTCTACTTCAATACTGACATGTCCAGAAAAAATGTCCTGAATACCATCTAGAATACTAGCTACAACGGACAGGGGACCATCATTTTCATCGCACTTCATATTGCTCGGACAGTGCTCTTCATACCTGAACATGGTTCACGACTAAATGCGACAAATATTGCAATAGTAATTAACGATCTATGTTCTAGGTATGATAACGTTACAATAATAAATTTGGATTTTTACGTAACTTTAAAATTGTTTCAGCCATATTCTTAAGATGTCTGCAACGTGGCAGTTTAACGTGATCTCGAGCACTGGGGTATCACACCTCAGACATGTAGCATGATGACCCACCGAGTCACATTATTCTGACACCAGGCCGACCAGTCCTAACACTGACCTCGTAATGCTGAGCGGCGCCAAGCGATGCAGCTGTTAGTACCATTTTTGTAAGTCTTTGGTATGACTTGGTCGGACATCGAACCCACGACCTCCCGCATCTGAGGCAGACGCTCTAACCACTATGCCACAGGAGCGGTACAACTTTTATAGTGTATGTTACAAGTCTGACTTACTGCCAGATCATCTAGGAAACGCATTGATTTTCCAGCTTGATTCTGCGCAATTGTGGCAAGAAGATAACGTCTAGAAAGACTTATGGATTCATTTAATATATGACTAAAGCTCACATGCATATTCATCTACCTGTGGAAGATGCTTGTGACTTCCTTAAATGCAGATAAAAAAATAATAAAAAAATATTGGAAAAAAGCAAAACTTCTGTGTTTTAATGGATGCTTTATGTACTGAAATACATAAATGATCGGAAGACTTCTTGGTTTTTATTTGACAGAGGAAACAGATAAGACATATTAACGTATGATATGATGACGTTGATAAACAGGAATTTTTTAAACCGCTTTATATAAGATACATCTGATGATGTTAGTAAGTCCATGTACTTCAAGATATAATTTATGCCTCAGCGACACCTACAGTCTCATGACTTATTTATAAGTGTATTCGATTATCCTCTTTGCAGACATGGCTGGTTTCTGAAGAACAGAGACGTTGTTTGATATTCGCAGGTGAAAACATATTGATCTGGCATTCTGATACAGCTTTGACGAAATGGGAATACAAACCAATACATAAAATGTAAATTTAAAATTTGAAATTAGTCTAATTCTCAAACAATCGTAAAGAAGGCTATATGAAGTGCATATTACAATGATCAACATATTTTATTATTACACACCAACCATGGGCGTTGCATTATTTCTTTTTACATCAAACAATTTTCAGAAAGATGAATATAAAATATAATATATAAATATTGCACATTTTAGCATATAATTATGTTGCAAGTAAAACATTAAGAAATTTCCATAAAACGATAATATTGAGGAATCTATCTGGCACAAATATTATTCATCAATATTAATACAAGGTAATTGGACATATTCATGTGGATACATTTGACATTAACGTCCTCCAGTGCTTTGGATGATGTAATCTGGATGAACTTAAATAGTATCGGAATTCACATAATGTAAGTACAAATCGCACTTGTATCATCGTTTGTTTATTATGTATGTGGACTTAACGTCATAAATGAGGTAAAATCTAATGAAATACCTCATAGTGCTGCATGACTACCAGTCATTAATTTCAAGACTAGTAAAAAAACCAAAATGTTCTTGAAGACGGGGAAAGGAAAATATTCCGAACGATCGCATCCAATCAGTAAAGATAAATGTGTACAAGAATATCATGTGCATATTTGGACCAATCAGAATCACATCAAGTGATATGACAGCATTGTTCGATATATATATATATATATATATATATATATATATATATATATATATATATATATATATATATATATATATATATATATATATATATAAAGTGTACCAACTATGGGATAAATGGATGTGTGGAAGGTGATAGAGAATGTATGACTGGATTTGAAACATATGTGACAGATAAGTTGATCTAAGGATACATAAAAGATCAATGATCTAAAGGACAAAAATCTGATGAATGGGTACAAAAGATACATCACATGAATGGACCTAAAAGTTATGTTAAAATAAATGAATCTAAAGGAGACAGAAGGGCATTTAGTTATTGGTAAAGAGCTGTATATATAATGATATATAAGTCAACAAGGAATGGCTCAATACAAATGCGATACAATCGTATGCGAACATGTAAAGCCCATTTATGACCAACACCAGAATACTAAGACACATATTAACGTTATAGTTGGTATATATATATATATATATATATATATATATATATATATATATATATATATATATATATATATATATATATATTCTGTTGATTGCCTATGACTTTTAACTCGATATTCGTTTTCCAAAGTAACGTCTCTTCAATATACCACAACACATACAATACAGTCCTGTGTAACATTAGAAATGAGAGACGATTAATGGCAATATAGTAATTATGTTGTTGCTGCACTTTCAGTTCTGCTGCGATGGGTATCCAAAATTTAGCCAAGTGTAAATTTGTAACTGGCTCTGACCTTGCCACAATTTTAAAATTTTATGAATTTCCACTAATAAAACGCTTTGTATTTTGCCTTAAATAATCTTAAGTAAGGGCATAAAATCTGGAAAGGTATTCACAAAGAATTTTGAATAAAACCAATAGAAGGAACAAATAATGCAAAAACGTTCTTTTTTAGGAAAGCTGATATCTGTGACAAAAGCGTTTCGTCATTTCACGTAGAAAAATATTTCTTTCCTATTAACCCATCTGAAGCGGCAACAATATTTGCAAAACAGATATTCATAAATGAAACAATGTGTTTTTATTTCAAACAATATTTGAGAAAATACAATCCAATCTTTTTCTCTGTCTTCATTTGCTTCACATAAAGTATACTACGCAACATGTGTGTCCTCTCTATCATGAATATGATAAGGTAAATACAATACACAATAATTTTAAGGCAGAGGACAAAGTATGTGTGATTTATTTAACCTGGCGTGCCATGGCTGAAAATACAATTCCTAAGATATCATCTGTACATTTTAGATCAAAATGGTGGGGCGATGCGTAAGTATACCCTATTCACATGCTTGCTATCTTATTACCTAATGTCATGCTGCAAGGAGGAAGTATTGAAAATATATTTGTCCATGTTTATCAAACACAACCCCTTGCCGTTCAGAAGTTAAACATATTTACACGTCGTTGGTACGGAAAGCACAACAACCCCTAGGAGAGCAATCTAGTTTAAGTTTTCGTGTGGTCTAAGGTAACATTCCTACAATGTTGCGTCATATTTGGCTCATCAGATCAAAGGTAATAAAAAAGAACTTGTACACGCTCTATAACGAATGCAAACATATTGAATAAGATAACATCACAGATACAAATTTGGTTTATTCTGTTTTAACAGTTTAGAAGTTTAGAGATGTTACAAACTTGTTAAACATATTGAAAATACTATCTCTAGACGGGTCACACTAAGTAAACAAAAATGGCTAATATTGACAAAGGGCAATGCCAAACCAAAAAAAACAAAGTACTTCTAGGATCATACCGAATGCAAACGGGACCTTGCCTTCAAGTAAGGTAACAGAAACTAGTAGAAAATAAGTAAGACAATATATTGCAGTATTTTGGTGACAAATTAATTTCTTTAAATTTGTGTATATTACAAATAGTTTTTTATGACATATACAATTCATACGCAAGTTGAATGGTTTATCTCCAATGCTGATTGATACTATTGAGATATGTATGCATGTACGTATGCATGCATGTATGCACGCATGCATGTATGTATATAGTATGTATGCAAGTATGTATGTATGTATGTATGTATGTATGTACGTATGTATGTATGTATGCATGCATGTATGTGTGTATGTATGTATGTATGTATGTATGTATGTATGTATGTATGTATGTATGTATGTATGTATGTATGTTTGTGAGTTTCCTAGCGTGCGAGCAGGCGTGTATGTATATATGCAAAGATCGACATTTCATAAGATATGGCCAAATGAAAATATGTGTCATAATGCCATAACATTGTAACATAACTGATGAACAATACTTTTGTAAGCAAATAAGGCAATCATTTGACATTGAATGTTTTGTGCAACAATATTCTCTGCCAATGAATTGGTAAAAATAGATGTCAAGCAATCATCATTTCAGTTCTCTTACGAAACGTAACATGGTAGTGTAAACAGATCTTCGTCCGTGCGAGGAATGGTGGAATTGTACTATGGTTTCAACAACACCTTTTACAAGAGACACAACGAGCAAAATATAGGGTGCATTTAGTTCTAGGGCTGGTAAACTTGTAACATTTATTAAAGTGTTGAATGAGAATGTGTCTGCATAGATAATCAGGATGTTAACACAAAAAAATTCCCACTTTGGTTTCAAACGGCATTCTATACAATTGCCAATGTCAGAAAGACATTTTTAATCATATTTTGATAAGGTGTCTTCCTAAAAAATACTATCGTCCCGTTTACTTTAACAAAATAGCTATGTGCGATATTAAAAGTGTAATATAACTTTGTCAAACCTATACCACAGGTGGTTTAGTCGATGGGGAGAATTTATACCAGGTTTTCCACCTCGAAGTTACTATATTTAAGTTAGGTCACACCAAATATCATTTAGGACAAAGGTCGATCATAATTGGCTGAACAATTCTCGAGATCTAAAATATAGCAAATTCTGACTGACGGACAATGCGCGATAAACGATATATACACACGCAATATGGAAACAACCATAGCATAAATAAATTTGACCCTACATCCAAGTTATTTCAAAGAAAAGAACATAAAAGAAAACATAAAACGAAGGTAATATTGCGGGAATAGAAAGATGCATGAGTTAGGTGTAGATTACACATTACTTTTTTCACATAAAAATGGTCCACTGTAGGAGCATACTATATCACCAGCCCCGATGTCTTGCCAAATAACAAGACAGTTCTCATAAATTCCTCCATTTGGTTGAAACGGATTCCAGAATGGATTAAGCGCCTCTCCCTTCCAGTTGACGAAGTGTCCCTCGCTACCTTCATCCGACACACCAATATATGCATAGGCTGTGTAAATAATAAATATTTATATGTATGTAGCATGCTCACGCTTCATACACATCTACCTACATACTGATATTCACATGTATTTATGATTGCATTGATGTATGCATTATTGGTGGGATTGGTGGATAGATATACGAAGCTGTTTGGTTAAACTGTTCACTTATTGCAAGGTAGATATTTTGTTGGTTAATGTAACAAGTAATATCAAGAGACTTTGAATTTAATGTGTATTCGAATTAGGAAAACCAAAATACATACATCAGTTAATAGAGTCTTGGAGAAAGAGCTAAATATATCCCCTTATGGCGTACTCGTTTTTCCGTCTCTACTAGTGTTATTTATATAGAATTTATATTTTGTATTGCTAATTTGCATGGTTATAAGATATGTATATCTATAGTTTGTGCTTTTTCCAAGATCAAGTTGATTATGTGCCTGACAAGTGACATTTCATTTGTCAAAACCATTATTTATAAAGGTATATGATATATATTCTGATCATTATTAATAGTAAACATTTAGTTCGCAGAGTATTTCCAGAAACTAGTAATTGCAAACTTGGTCATCATTCTTGTCTTAACACCTTATCTTTAGAGTTTCCAGAGGGGCGTTTTAGAATAGTTTTATTCAAGTTATTTTTATTCACTGGAATTACAGGGTGCTCAGTAAAATCCTTTGACTGAAATATTAATTTGTAACTATAGTGAATCCAGACAAGAACATGTTGGATTGTATTACTGTGATACGCCAAAAGACTGTTAACACATTGCCACATTCCAGGACATTTTCACAATTACACACTCGAGACGACAGGCACATCAACACATGAAACATTGGAACACCTCTGGCGTTCAATTGGAACTTCAAGCAAAATGTAATTACATATGTCTGAATATTTTTTGTTGCAGTCAATCACTAAATGATTTCACATTCTGTACAATCCATCACTAAAACATGCAAGCAAATAAAATATTTGCAAGACAGTATTGTTAGAAACAAGCTCCTGTACAAAACGTTACCAACTTTGATAAACAGATTCCTGATTTTATATCTGGATGAAGATATTTAAACTATATATACCTTGCAGCAATTATATTCATAAGATATGCAATCAAACAACGATTATAATATATGTGAACAGCAATCATTGTACCTATACCAAATGCTTGCCAAACGCTATTCCATTATATTCTGAGTCATATGTCATTTTATTTTGGAAATGTTAGGACGAACAGGAAGCCTTGTTAATTTATATTTGTTCAATATATACCTTGCTTTTTCAAGACGTCTAAATAGCGTCATAATCAATTTGATTGATATAAAAGACACCAAAAAAAAAAAACGTACTACAGTAAAGATATTCTGGATTCGTTTGGATGAAGTAACTAAAGATCTAGCTCACCACCAGCTACTCCCCTATGCTACAAGAAAGGATAAATGTTATACTATACTTGGAGTTTACTTACGGAATAAATATGTTTGTTTATCTGTTATGTTTTTATTATTTTCCGTAACTTTGAGAACATGAGTCGTATCACTACGATGTGTGCAATGTAGCTGTTTGTGATGATGTCCAGCAATTTGGGTATTATGCCGAAGACATATAGCATCTCTTTCTTTCTCTGTCTTCGTTTTCACATACAGCGTCTTAGAGCTTCCTTCAGGTGTTTCATCGTCTTCTTTTTAAAGTGAGCTGGCATACATTTACATAGTTCATTCTAGAAATTTCGGCCACAGTGTACAAATTGCAATTGTATTCGTGCATGTACTCGACATGCTTTCAGAAATGGATACAAGTGGATATAATCGTATATATAATTAGTTTTATCTTTGAAAGGATCTTATTAGTCCTATAGTCGAAACATAAAAGTGAGTCGCTGCTTAAAAGTGAGTCGCTGCAAAATGAATGAACGGATGGACACCGTGTTCAAGTAGAGGCCCAGAGTGACCGAGTGGTCTAAAGCGCTCTCCGTTAGGTATCACTGTCATCTCACCTCTGTCTGCGTGGGTTCGAGTCTCGGATTCGGCCAATTGGGTATGTGAGAAAGCTTGCCAGTAGCTTCTCGAGGGTCGGTGTTTATTTCCGTGGATTTCCCTGGTTCTTCACCCACCATTAATAATGGCCGCCATGTATAACATATTGTGTGCTCAAATTGGCTTTAAAACCTACAAGAACAAGAACCGTGTTCAAGTGGCGAAGATCATTCAATTTATAAAGTGTTTGTTGTTTCATTTTCAATTCAACTTGTCACGTGATATACTCACCGTCATTATTTTACATTCATGTCATCGTCAAAGTGGGTTGTACAAAACTGAAAGGTAGTATTGCTGCTAAGTGTCACAATGATTGACACTTACGTCAAGCTGCCATTGTTACATGTACCAGTGACTTTGTATGCGATGTCGTCCTTACGTGTCACTTTCTTGCGTTTCTGACGATTTCAAAATCTAATACTATTATATGTTCGTGCTAATGTTACATTTACATTTTTTCAGACTTTACGGTTGAGCTTGTTTTCGAGGGGAAAGTTTTTAAAATGTGACATAACTTATATATTTCTCTGTATAATTAATTATCGAGCCACTTACCATAACCAATAATTGTGCGAACATCAGCTATCTGAGTCTGGGTCGTAATCGCAAGTAGTTTAGCTTTTTCAGATTCGCATATTTTCATCGAATCGTTGAAATTTGCATATTCTGGATGGTACTTGACGCAAAAGTAGGTGCCGCCCAAGGTTACACTCTTATAACTCATATCACATGTGGCTGATGGTGCTGTAAGATACATTTCATAATTTGTTTAATAATCGTGTCCATAGTAAATGCTCCTGATCTTTATATCAACTAAATATCACATCAGTTATCATAATTATAATTTAAATACTAGTAAAACTGATTTTTCCTTAAAAGTAAAAAGATAGTATATATTCAAAATTAAATCTAATACAAAATTATACCGTAATTGAGAGATCAAATATGCAATATAATTCAAAAATCGAACAATCACAAAGACAGTCGTTTCCACGCTTGCTTAAAATGCGGCAAATCCTGTTACCACGCATGGCAAGCTTCATTCAAAGATTGTCACTTTGAGTCCTTGCAGTCTACGTCGCTTTAGGATTTTCCCGAAATATATATATAAAAAAAAAACATTACTTGAAAGGTATTGAAATCACGCTTAATTTATAATACAGGGATAAACCTGATATAGCGAACTAGAATGGGTGGGATTCCACAATATATTACCATAGATATTTAAACAGAAAATGTGAATGATCACCCACACTTACATTTTTACAGTGTTTAAATTGTTTTCCTAACTTCTCTTAGATAATGGGAAATGATAAGATCGAAGGAAATAAGCAGATAGATGAATAAACATACAGACACAAAAAATGTAGAGACTTCCCTGCCATGCAAACGTGTACAACAAGGGTAAAAGTATTTAACTGTTATAACGTTTAGGTTCCATTGCATATTTTTTAAACTGCAGACATATGGAATTGAGTCACAAAATCTTTAACTTTACTTTAAATTAACCAATAATTATATAAACTTAAATGTATGGACAATATAGGATGTTTTTCTTTTCTTAATCCTTTTTCTCTATTGAAATTATATTTATTTCTGTAAAGAAAGTCAAAATTTGTAAAGGGTGCTGATGCTTCCGATGTCACAGGATATACTTTCTTAATTTTACTTGGTTATTATTAACCTGTCCATTAACCTTCAAAGGTCTTATATTGGCTTTATCGTGAATAAAACATTTTACTAGTTTACTAAGTCCCGGGATTTTTCTTCTTTGCTTAGTTGTTATTATATAATCTCCACATTGATAATATATTATATCTTACTGAATGTTGTCGAAATACCTATATATCTAGGCTGTTATATGTGACCTTATATTCCAATCCATTAGATGATATCGGACAATGAACTTCATTTACAAATTACAATCTGCGGACAGACTTCGTAGGATTGTTGTTCAGGTTTCATCGCTCCGCACGAAATACGAATAAAATCTGACACTGAATAAAAATCGTCATTTGATGGATATTTGGAATTTGTCAATTGAAAATAAAATATTTTAAAAACTTTAATATAGTCACTGAAATTGTAAGGAAATATATAATTATAATCGCTTGTGAATGCAATGATTCGAGTCTTTGTTTGTTATCGATATCAAAAGATAAATGATCTATATTAATAAGGAGAATGTGTAAATTTGTATTTCGTTATTATCTAAATTCGCTTTGTTTTCCATGAACATAATATTATTCCGTTTTAGTGCTCAATAGACCAATCCATCTGTATGACAACGATCTAATACTTGCCTGTGTAATAGAGAAGTCCATCAGAAAGTTGAAAACCCTGTGGTAATCCTCGTCGGAATGAAGAGGACAAAATACAGTGACCAGTGTGGTTATCATAAAAGAAGGACAAACAGTTTGCTGTGTCATCACATTGTTGCATGCACTTCAACAAATCGATTCCAGTCTCATTACTGATTACCCCAGACATTTGGATGTTTTTTGGATAGATAGTGTCCTGTGTCCAGTTCTGTTTAACTAAATGAAAAAGAAACAATGTCAACATCTTTAAGGAAGTGACTTCTGCTATCCTTACATACATACATACATATATACATACATACATACATACATACATACATACATACATACATACATACATACATACATACATACATATAACTATATATATGATACATACCTGTAATAATTTAAATGCAGATTAAAGGGCTTAAAAAAGTCACTTGTATATTTTTAATTGCTGCACAATTTTGGCCCAGATCGATCCACTATTCCATCTTCTTCTACTCGCTTTTTCACCTCAAATTTAATCCCCAATAATTAACATTACACACGTCTGCGTCTCACGATTCAATGCGCTGAGTTGTGTTATATTTAAACATTTATTCACGATCTTGTTTGGAGATCGCCAGTTGATAGCATCCAATAGGACTGAAATATAAATTTAAATAATCCTAATGTACCAAATATCCCGAGTTGTGTTTTGTTCTTTACCCCGTCTAACCGAAACTTGCTATTTCAATCCCCACTGCTCTACATCTTCGTCCACATGACGAAGCTGAATATACCCAATTATCGACCTTTCAAGTTACGTGTTTCTAAATGAAATCAATAAACTTGTGATAACAATTGTATTATTTGTATTTCGAGACCCAAAATAGTATTGTCTTATATTAAATACGATACACTCTCCCATAACCCATCATATTCATCGGTTACATTTTGAACAGGAAACATTCTTATATTTGGCTTCCAAACCCATGACACGGATAAATATCAGATAATTGATTTGATCCCCGTTACATTGTGTAGGTTCCATTTAATTAGCAGCAATGTCGAATTTTGAAAGTAAATATTCATGACAGTTTGACAGCAAGAATGGTGCAATGTATTTAAATGTAATGTTAATGTATTTTGGTTTATGTTTATATGTTACTTATACTAAATCTCATCAGTAGTTGTTAGTTCAATATTGGAACAGATATGAAATACTAGCAAAAAATGCGAGATTGGAGAAAAAAGCAAGAAAGATATGTCACACGCAAAGTATTCCAAAGTATTATAAGGCCTTATATGTTTCAAATATGTACTAAAATACAAATTGTGAGGTCTCATATAAGTATCAATTGATTGGGATTATGAATTGCAAAGATCATTTCAACATGATGATTTCGCTACAATAAACATACAAGTGCGTTTTTCACGGAAAAAATTCAGTTTCATTAAAATACCTTACACATGTCTATATAATTACAATTGCAATATACGGAGTTGCAATATAATGTGATGAGGCATGGAGAGTAAAATAATTATAACACGTTCAAATTGCATGTCTACAGTCCCAAGTTCGATTCCAGTTCCGGTACGTGTGATTGGATGTGATTGCCCGTCAAATGTCTATATGTTTATCCATGGTCCCTGTTTAGCCGTATAATATGATTTGAAATGCTATCCAGGTGACACCATAAGTGCAGCCACAAGTTCTCTTCAGCAAGAAACATACATAATCCATGTTCCTGTTTTTAAATAATGTTAAAAGATATTAACCGATCGAACGTTACGGCATTATGGACTACATGCACGACCTACTTCCCTATGAAATGTAAAACACTTCAATATGCGATATGTGTGTGTCTGCTAAGATGGTGGATATATATATATATATATATATATATATATATATATATATATATATATATATATATATATATATATATATATATATATATATATATATATATATATATATCGCCAAATAACAGAAGTGATTCATTAACAAATTAACAATAGTTGTACGGAGAGATATTGGTCTTGTTTACAAGAATGATATGTGTAACGGTTTGCTTTATCATCACAATATACCAACCTTTGTGCCTTCAGTAGCACGTCTTATTATGAGAAAATAGTACTTCGTTCAACTCTGTGTTAAATAGATGTTTAAACACTTAGGGTGGTACCATGCAATTACCTTTATATTCATATAGCAGTATGCTAACTGAAGTTAAGTATGCGAGGAATAGTTCATTAGTCCTCTTTGTGTCTTTGTTTAAAACATGGACCGTACATTTTCAATCAGTGACAATAAGAGTGTTTCTTTCCTGTTTCGTTTCCGTTGAATAAACTATCTTCTGAAATCAACTTTCTTAATTATTTGGTGTAATATGCTTTTAATTATTGATTATTTTGTTTTGAAGGAAAAAATGATTTAAAATGAGTATGCGTTTGGTACAATAGAAATTACAATTTAAATGAAAATAATTCATGTGCGTATGAAAATGAAGTTTGTTTCTAGCGTGCTTTAATGTAATGCAATATTGTGTATTGGACTTTAACGTCATAAAGCAATATATAGGCCATCGTATGTGGATCCTCGTATAATAAGAAATTTATGAAACTAATTGAACATATTCCAAGCTCCTGATAACAGAAGCTAATAATAGCTTAACGAGATTTATGACTATGAGCGTAAATACAAAAATATAAGATTCATTGATCGTATCAAAAATATACTAAATTTATTCAATAAAGCAAGGTAATGAACCAATTCTTCAGAAAATTTAGATGGTTCAGAATCATATATTTATCTGAAATGATGTCATGAATTATGACGTCATGTATTTGTATGTCGTAAGGTGCTATTGAATAATATAACAATGAAAATATGTTGTGGTTTTATTAACCCAAATCACATTGTAGTCATGTGATGAAATGCATTGCTAAATTACCACAAACTAAATCTGACGAGGTCCAGCTGCCATCATGTTGGCACGTGACTGTCGGATTAGATCCACCTTTGTTGAATGCACTCTCCTGGCATCTGTATGTGTAGTTCTGTCCAACCTCCATTTCCGCTGTTTCATTTATCGTCCATGATTTTGCAGGAGGCGTTTTACACACTGTTCAAAACACGATAATACATATGTCATGCTAACTTTCTGTAAACACTGTATGGATGATAGAAAGGCAAGGGATAAATCAATGGGGTCCGAATAAATATACAAGTCAAAAGAATATCTTACATCTCTTCTAGCAAAAGTTGTTATAACTAGGAACATGATTGTAGTGAGATAATTCATTTGAGTCGAATTGCCAGAAAGTGTTAATATATTTCTTCAAACAGTGTTATAAAACATCGTGATCGACGTAGAATATTAAATTATAGCTTTTAGTGTGGTTTTTCAATATGCAGCTTATAATAGTTATGTAATATACAACGAGAAGCTAACATTATCAAAATCAATATTCTTTCACCGTTCGCTTATCATCTTTATTTAAACAATGTAAAACCTTTTGAATCTTTTTCTTTACTATACCAATCATTCATGAATGGCATATGTACGTGCTCGCGCAAGCATAGAAGTATTCTAGGTCAATCAGAATGACTTCCCACGTGCAAGACTAGAACACACGTATGGTCTTTACACGGAGTGTATAAATGCAAGAGCAGTCTCGTGATATGTTTTAAAAACGTTTATTTATATATTAATATAAATTATTAACAAATGTGAGGACAATATCACAAATTTATTTTGAGTGCTTTGAATTATTTTTGCAATGACAAATCATGAACAATTATAGAACATTTTCATAAAAGAAGACGTTATATTTGCTGCCCATGATGCAGTAACTTGTCCAGTGCTGAAATCTCGTGCATTGTACATGCACTAATGTTTGAACTACGTAAACGTCATGCATGGAAAGTACATTAGTGATTGATAAATTAGTGCTTATGGATGAGGGAAAAGTCAGAAGTTCATAAATGGCAAACACACTTTATTATTTCTGGATTAGTATTATGTGGTGCCAAGATGTATCCGCTTCAATGACGCTGAAGTAATACATTTAAAAACTTATTTCAATTTATGCACATTTGTACTTTTTTTTAGATAATGCAAATTAACTATATCTATAAATACAGACTTAGAAGTTTTTAATTCATGAGAAACAGGGAATTGTTATGTTTGGTCCGTGTTGTAGTTCAAAAATCTTTCATTCATAAATATGTAACCATTTTACAAAAAAAGTCATTTAAATCATGAGAATGATGAAAAGCATCCAAATGTCTCTGCAAACAAATAGTCTCTACGTTTCCTGTTGATAATCTGGTCCCGTGCCCTTATCAATAACAGGTGATGCGCTTGCAAGTCCTGGGAGGCCGGGAGACAGTTGGATGAACAACATCAAGAACCAGGACTATGCATCTGTGAGGACTATTTAATGCAAGCACAATATTTGATGGCTTGGTAATTTATTAGCACATAATGAGTGTGACCATTTGTATAGAATCAACATCCTTGCATATGCACAATTGAATTTATCATTTCTGCATCGTACAGCCAAGACTTAATTCATCAACCATACATTACTTATATAGCGTTTCTGTAACGTTAGGTCACACGTCCATATTGGAACTCATGTTTATTGATACTTTTACTTACTGCTGCCTGCTGATATTATTCGTTATTCTGAATGAACCTTGATGAATCACAATCTACTTTAGATTCAATTTACCTTTCATGGCGAAAAATAACAATTATATAACATGAACACTGTATTCCTGTTTTATCCCGATTCGTAAGAAAGGACGTGTTTTATACGATTATCTGGACCTATTCATACGCCATATGAAACTAATTATAATGTTTGATACAAATATTCATTCCGTGTTTTTGCAACTTTGGCGAGAAGAAGATTGAAATAATTATGCAAGTTTCACAATTGAGGGTCATGTGATGTTCTGACCATATTTGTGACGTACGTGATGTTATTAAAGAATGTATTTTGAAAAGTGTATAAGATATACTACCGCGAATATTACTGTAGTATTGTTTTGTTCAATTACCACAAGTAAAATTTGTCGATGACCAGCTACCATCCTGTAGACACATCACTGCCGGATTCAGACCACTTTTCACTGATAGACCATTCTGGCATTTGTAGGTGTATTTCTGTCCAATCTCCAGTTCTACCGTCTCATTTATCGTCCATGATTTCGTAGGAGGGGTTTTACATACTGTTCAAACATGATAAAACATACTTTACTCCAACCTTCTATAACAATCTTATAAATATTACAAAGGTATGAATAAATACAGTTCAGAATAATATCTTACAACTAATAATGAAGTATTATTACACCTAGAATGTGTGTATGGATTTAATGATGAAATATACGGGAGTTCAAACCCCTCCAATGGGTTAAAATCCTTAGTAAATTACAATTAAACATCGCGATCGATATGGATCATTGTCTTATAGCATGTTTCGTTTTGGATATGAAGCCTGTCTTAGCTATATACCATACAACAGGACGTTAAAGTCATTCAGTTTAATCGGTTTAGTTTTTATGGTGTGTTATTTTGGTGTTATGTTTTTGTGTTGGTGTTTTGTAGCAATTTAAAATTTAATTGTGCGTTTTAAAAATTCAACAGAAATCTGCTATATGTGTAGGTAAAGACTTGCACTTATTTCATTTACAATAGGGGCCCCGAGTGGCCGAGTGGTCTAAAGCGTTCGC
Source organism: Sinohyriopsis cumingii (assembly GCA_028554795.2). NCBI lineage: Eukaryota > Metazoa > Mollusca > Bivalvia > Unionida > Unionidae > Sinohyriopsis > Sinohyriopsis cumingii. The sequence goes on along the minus strand of CM068837.1, from coordinate 105,433,479 downwards.
CGTTACGGATCACTGCCATCTCACCTCTGTCTGCGCCGGTTCGAGTCTCAGATTCAGCCAATGTAGATATGTGAGAAAGCATGCCAGTAGCTTCTCGTGGGTCGGTGGTTCTTTCCGGGGTTTTCCCGGTTTCTTCCTCCATCATTAATACTGGCCGCCATATATGGCCTATCGTGTGCTGAAAAATGGCGTTAAACCCCACAACAACAACAACATTTACAATATATAGTATTTTTGGCTCCTGTATGGATGATAGAAAGGCAAGGGATAAATCAATGGGGTCCGAATAAATATACAAGTCAAAAGAATATCTTACATCTCTTCTAGCAAAAGTTGTTATAACTAGGAACATGATTGTAGTGAGATAATTCATTTGAGTCGCATTGCCAGAAAGTGTTAATATATTTCTTCAAACAGTGTTATAAAACATCGCGATCGACGTAGAATATTAAATTATAGCTTTTAGTGTGGTTTTTCAATATGCAGCTTATAATAGTTATGTAATATACAACGAGAAGCTAACATTATCAAAATCAATATTCTTTCACCGTTCGCTTATCATCTTTATTTAAACAGTGTAAAACCTTTTGAATCTTTTTCTTTACTATACCAATCATTCATGAATGGCTTATGCACGTGCTGGCATAAGCATAGAAGGTATTCTAGGTCAATCAGAATGACTTCCCACGTGCAAGACTAGAACACACGTATGGTCTTTACACGGAGTGTATAAATGCAAGAGCAGTCTCGTGATATGTTTTAAAAACGTTTATTTATATATTAATATAAATTATTAACAAATGTGAGGACAATATCACAAATTCATTTTGGGTGCTTTGAATTATTTTTGCAATGACAAATCATGAACAATTATAGAACATTTTCATAAAAGAAGACGTTATATTTGCTGCCCATGATGCAGTAAAATGTCCAATGCTGAAATCTCGTGCATTGTGCATGCACTAATGTTTGAACTAAGTAAACGTCATGCATGGAAAATACATTAGTGATTGATAAATTAGTGTTTTATGGATGAGAGAAAAGTCAAAATTTCATAAATGGCAAACACACTTTATTATTTCTGGTTTAGTATTATGTGGTGCCAAGATGTATCCGTTTCAATGCCGTTGAAGTAATACATTTAAAAACTTATTTCAATTTATGCACATTTTTACTTTTTTGTTAGATAATGCAAATTAACTATATCTATAAATACAGACTTAGAAGTATTTAATTCACAAGAAACAGGGAATTGTTATGTTGGGTCCGTCTTGTAGTTCAAAAATCTTTCATTCATAAATATGTAACCATTTTACAAAAAAGTCATTTAAATCATGAGAATGATGAAAAGCATCCAAATGTCTCTGCAAACAAATAGTCTCTACGTTTCCTGTTGATAATCTGGTCCCGTGCCCTTATCAATAACAGGTGATGCGCTTGCAAGTCCTTGGAGGCCGGGAGACAGTTGGATGAACAACATCAAGAACCAGGACTATGCATCTGTGAGGACTATTTAATGCAAGCACAATATTTGATGGCTTGGTAATTTATTAGCACAAAATGAGTGTGACCATTTGTTTAGAATCAACATCCTTGCATATGCACAATTGCATTTATCATTTCTGCATCGTACAGCTAAGACTTGAACTGTTGACTGTTTGCACTATCTTCAGTCTTATGATATTCATATTTAATTCATCAACCATACATTATTTATATAGCGTTCGATACGGTCGCTCTTTCTATAACGTTAGGTCACACGCCCATATTGGAACTCATGTTTATTGATACTTTTACTTACTGCTGCCTGCTGATATTATTAGTTGTTCTGAATGAACCTTGATGAACACTGTATTCCTGTTTTATCTCGATTCATAAGAAAGGACGTGTTTTATACAATTATCTGGACCTATTCATACGCCATATGAAACTAATTATAATGTTTGATACAAATATGCATTCCGTGTTTTTGCAACTTTGGCGAGAAGAAGACTGAAATAATTAGGCAAGTTTCCCAATTGAGGGTCATGTGATGTTCTGACCATATTTGTGACGTACGTGTTGTTATTAAAGAATGTATTTTGTAAACTGTATAAGATATACTACCGCGAATATTACTGTAGTATTGTTTTGTTCAATTACCACAAGTAAAATTTGTCGCTGACCAGCTGCCATCCTGTAGACACATCACTGCCGGATTCAGACCAATTTTCACTGATAGACCATTTTGGCATTTGTAGGTGTATTTCTGTCCAATCTCCAGTTCTACCGTCTCATTTATCGTCCATGATTTCGTAGGAGGGCTTTTACATACTGTTCAAACATGATAAAACATACTTTACGCCAACCTTCTATAACAATCTTATAAATATTAGAAAGGTGTGAATAAATACAGTTCAGAATAATATCTTACAACTAATAATGAGGTATTATTACACCTAAAATGTGTGTATGGATTTAATGATGAAATACACGGGAGTTCAAACCCCTCCAATGGGTTAAAATCCATAGTAAATTACAATTAAACATCGCGATCGATATGGATCATTGTCTTATAGCATGTTTCGTTCTGGATATGAAGCCTGTCTTAGCTATGTACCATACAACAGGACGCTAAAGTCATTCAGTTTAATCGGTTTAGTTTGTATGGTGTGTTATTTTGGTGTTATGTTTTTGTGTTGGTGTGGTTGCACTGTTTACTTCTAGCAATTGAAAATTTAATTGTGCGTTTTAAACATTCAACAGAAATCTGCTTCCCTTTTTCGACGTAATCCAACATAAGCTATATGTGTAGGTAAAGACTTGTACTTATTTCATTCACAATATATAGTATTTTTGGCTCCTTTGTTATAGTTAAACATTCTTGATCTCAAAAATATACAACCTACCTTTTCAAGAAAACACCGCTATATACGTGCGTCCTTTTTGTTTAGAACAAACTTAATTTGCTCTTAAGAAGTTTACAGTTAATTTTCCATTATTTTGGTCTCTTGACTGCTGAGAAACATGGAACGGTACACATTTCTTTGCAAATAAACTGTTCCTCATTTTAGTGTTGATAAGCAGCTCGGGTACACATACCACGGCCACTATCAACAATAGTCTATGCACGTGTAGGTACAGTGGAGCCTGACGCCGACTGGATGAGAAACATCAATAATTATGACAATTTATTTCTGGAGAGGTATTTAATTATACCATAATAGTTGACGTTGTGGGACTGGATTAACACATTAAGAACGTTACCAATGGTACATAATCCACGTCCTTACATATGCACGTTTACTTTTATTATTTTTGCATTGCACACCAGACTGCAGCCTTTCACTTGTTCTAAATAACTTCCGTTGTTCGATATGCTTACAAGATTCATTAGTCATAAATGATTTGACATACCGTTCGGTACTGATATTCAATCTATCTATGCTTTGCATCATTGGCCTGCCCAAACTATAATCATTTTAACTGATGTTTTCACCTACTTACGTCTACTGATATTCCTAGATGGTATGAATGAGAAATTATAGAAAGTATTTTAACTTAATTCAATCTCTACTTAGAGCGACAAAAGAGGGAGTATATGATAAATGCAAAACTGCATTCCTGATTTATCCTGAGTCGTTAGTAGATCTTGTTTATGGCGACTACCTTCATCTATACCAGAGCCATATCAAACTAGTTCTAGCATTTCATACAGGTATTCAATCCATATTTGTGCAGCCTTAGCTAGCCGACGTTTGAAACAATTGACGCGTTTCATAACGTAAGGCTCATGTCATGATATAACACATTTGTTGCGTGATTTGGTGTTATTAAAATGGTAATCTATGAACAATATATTAAGAGTTTATTATTGCGAGCATTAGTGATGAAATGTATTGTTCAATTACCACAAGTAACATTTGTCGATGTCCAGCTACCATCATGTAGGCACGTGACTGTCGGATTCTGACCACTTTTTAAAATTAGCCCATCTTGGCATCTGTAAGTGTAGTTCTGTCCAACTTCCGCTTCTATCGTATCATTGATCGTCCATGATTTCTCAGGAGGGGGTTTGCATACTGTTTAAACATGATAATATACAATTCACGCTAACATTCTCTATCAATCTTAAAAACATTAGAAAGATTTGATAAAATTGATGTTATTTAAACAAATAAAGATGTCGAAAGAATATCGTACGACACTTGTAGTAAGGAATTATTTATTTCTACAATGGCATTATGGACTTAGTAAGGAAATACATGTATGTCGAGACTCCTCCGAAGATTTCTATCTTGAATATCGTGATCGATGTTAAAATCTGACATCATGGTGAATACTTCAAAATACGATATTAAAAAAGAATAAGTAGTAGAAACATTGATATAGATAAAGTGACGGTAGATATTGTATCGCTGCTGTAGCAATGTTAACACTAGATCATCTCACATGGGAAATATGTTTCCATATATATATATATATATATATATATATATATATATATATATATATATATATATATATATATATATATATATATATATATATATATATATATATATATATATATATATATATATATATATATATGTATACATATATATGTATGTATATAGGTAAATATATGTATATATATATATATATATATATATATATATATATATATATATATATATATATATATATATATATATATATATATATATATATATATATATATATATATATATATATATATATATATATCTTGGCATCCGTCCGTCTAGGGGAGACGATGGCGTAGCTCCAAAGTGCGCTTTGTTTATCCTTCTTTCTAGCTCTTTTTCAGCTTGTTTTATTTTTCTCTCTTCGTCTGCGTTTTGAACTCTCTGCCTGTCAGCTAGACGCTAGCTGGAACGGTTGTTTGCACAGGTCTCCCATTGACATTGATGTTTGCCGTCTTCATATCCTTCTTGCAGACATCTTGTAGCGCAGATGTGGTCGTCCAGTTGGTCGTGCACCTTCTGTTAACTCCCCATATAACAGTCCTTGGGAATGCTGCCGTTGGTAGACAAGCAGTTTGGTCTTCTCTGTGAGGTTGGGGTTGTTGCAGACTATCTAGTTAAGTCTGGCCATCACCGCTTCTGCCTCGGCAATCCGGCCTTTCACCTCAGCATCAATGGAGAGTGAGCTGAGTATGCTAGACCCGAGGTATGTGAAGTTCTGGACAACTTCCAAGTTGTACCCATCGATCGTGATAGAGGGAGGGGAGTCTGCGTGCTGCGCCATGACGTTCGTTTTCTTCAAACTGCTAGTCAGTTCAAATTCCTTACAAGCATGGGAGAGGCGGAACACCAGCTGCTGAAGTCCATCTTCCGTGTATGATCTCAAGGCTGGATCGTCGGCGAAGAACAATTCACGGATGAGTACCTCTGTGACTTTAGTCTTAGCACGGAGACGGGCGATGTTGAACAGCTTGCCGTCAGCCCTGGTAAGGATGTACACTCCCTCGCTGCAGTTCTTGAATGCGTCCTGGAGAAGCATGGAGACGAAGATGGCAAAGAGCGTATGCGCAAGTTACACAGCCTTGGTTGACTCCACTGATGACTGGGAATGCTTAAGATGTTGCGCCATTGAAGCACACTGTGCTGTGCATGTTCTCATGGAACGACATGATGACAGCAAGTAGACGTTGGGGACAGCCGATCTTCTGAAGGAGTCTGAAGAGTCCACTCCAACTAAGCAGGTCAAACGCCTTCGTCAAGTCTATGAAGGCATATTTAAAGGGGCATCTGCTGCTCGCAAAACTTCTGCAGCTGACGTAGTGAGAAGATCATGTCTACAGTTGACCTGCCTGCTCGAAATCCGCACTGGGACTCTGGGTAGACGCGTGAGGCTAGGATCTGCAAGCGCGCCAAGGCAACACAGGCGAAAGCCTTTCCGACGATACCATCCCACCCAACGCACTCTCTATCTCTCAGCATGACCACATCTTAAAATATGCCAAGACGATACACTTCTGTATGAGATGAGGAGATGCAATAAAAAATAACTCAATTTAACCCCCAAACTAACATATGAAGGTTTCAATTATTAATTTACTAATACTAGAATTCCACTTGTATCGTGCAAATTGCAATTGAACTTATTTCATCTTTTATTTTTCGTTCTTCAGTCTCTTACGAACAAAAGAGACTAAAGCCTTTGTCGATATCATATGACACAAAGTTAAGAAAAAAGAAGTGTGAAAAAGAAAATGTTCTTTATTAGCGAACATTGAGTCATTGCAAGCCCTCAGGACAATTTCAGTGCATCTTAACGTACTTTTTTACTCTTATTTTTGCAATTATTAAATGTCATTTTATGTTAGTTTTATTTTCTGATAATTAGTCGCGACTTCCAAATCATCTGACCGATAATTTTTTTTACTACAGGATCCAGTGAAAAGGTTCTTGCAGCTAAATTAACGCTATCTGGAGAATATTGCAAAGCTTGGATGCCATGTTGAAAATCTGAAATGATGGCTGATTTATGTGCGTTGACATAGAGACGGTTTAATGTAGCATGTAGAGTACTTACAGCACTTTGTTATCATTCATATGAACGCTAAGACATTCACGTACCAGCTCATGGAAATTAATGCGGAATAGAAACTATAGGTAACTAAGATATTTTAATATATTTACAGTTCATATAAGTCGCTGATCTGCTTTGAAAACAGTACTACCAATCATAAAACGTTCTCTCTCTCTCTCATTATTTGGAATTTTTCACGTAACCTTTACCCTCATTCATACATTGAGAGAAAACATCGGATGACTCAAGCGAAAATCCTCTCTGCTCTTCGGTTCATACATTTTAGACCGTGAGTGAGAGAGAGAGAGAGAGAGAGACAGGGGGGCTTTGGATATTTTAATATGTAATTATTACGTTTTGGAACATTATAATAGGTTTAAGAAACAATAACGACAACAACATATAAAATACATGACAGTATGTGTAACACGTATACGTGAAATTTACCGTATAATGTGGAAAAGTTTCGAAAGTTTGTCTCATTGATTATATTAACACTTTAGATAAACCCCTAGGAAAGTGAAGACATACCATTATGACGAACAATGTCATTGTAGCTTACTTGGTGTAAGTTCAGTGTCAAGGTTTTCATCCAACCCAAAAACGTTTTCAAACCCAGTACAGATTTTTGCGTAGGTTGTGTCCGTTATACATGAGAGGGGAGGGGGTAACATAAAGCCGAAAGGATTGCGATGAAATGGTGTATCATAATAAATTAATTTAGAAAACGGGGATTATTAGCACTTTTATCCTTAGTTTCATACGTCACTAATGATTACTGTGTTGAAATCCATCATTGATCTAGAATCAACATCACACGGTTGCGCGAATATGCGTGTTATTGCGCCACTGGAGGATCACATAATCATATATCAATAGTATTGGTGTATCAATTTGCTTTATAAAAACACCTTACATGCCATGTTATTTTTAATATATATATATATATATATATATATATATATATATATATATATATATATATATATATATATATATATATATATATATATATATATATATATATATTCTTGTAGTCACTAAGACCATGGATTCCAAGAAACATCCTTGCCTACTTACATGGATAACATTCAGCCAGATTCGTCGTTGAGTTGCGCATGCATATTTCGTCCCACGGACACATTTTGTGATAGCAGGGTCATTGTCTATCGATTCCTGCAGCAAATTGATTATTTGCATAGAACAAAAATGGTTTACAAAGAAACACAAAATTAATTATATATTGATAGTTTTAAAAGACCATAGTTTAACTTGTTGCCGTATATAATTTGATATTTTTAAAAAGCAAACAAAATTCACTATCTCATTGATATTCCATAGTATCAAATTTGTGTTAATTATACTATTGCTATAAATACCGACTTGGATCTATTTTTAATAGAATCGTTTGTTTGGAGCGAAAGCATGAGTTTCATTGAGAGTTTTTTTCTATCATTCAGGAGTGTAACATTAATATGTGGATTAATAGCAATTATATATCCCATAAATAATCACGTATATATATACATATATATATATATATATATATATATATATATATATATATATATATATATATATATATATATATATATATATATATATATATATATATATATATATATATATATATATATATATATATATATATATATATACATATATATATATCTGTTTGTGTGTGTTTGCGTGTGTGTGTGTAAAATGTCTTACAAGTATTTCATTTAATGTAAACACTGACTATTTCTTAAGGGCCTGTAAAGAGACCAAAGGCAACTTTTAACGTCAAGAATAACGTACCCTGATGTTGCACGATAAACCTGATTTGGAGTTTCTTGGTCATCGTTCCAGCTAAACTCAGCTGTTGCTTCTTTCTCATAACCAAATCTTGATAAATGTATACATTAAAAATGCAATTAGTTTCCGTATCATACGGCACACTGCTGAAACCATGATTTTGCACCTTTTGATTCCATGTATATACCATTAAATCTTCTACAAAACTAGTCAGTTTCTAAATTTATGGAATTGTATAACAGGATTAAGTACAGCTGTATCGTGTCGTCCATTAGTGCAACACTGCAATTTCGAACATATTTTATTTAAGTTAAAATTGCAAGCTATACAACAAATATTACATGGAATTATAGTATGACATGGAATTATATGATTAGTAATACAGACAATTCATTGACTTACATCTCATTCACGCGTGGTTTGAGTCCAGCTAAGCACACTCATGAACCGTTATTTCTACTGACATTCGGTACTTATACGGTCAATAATATTGAAAGTATTGACAATATTTAATGTACCAGTCTTTACTGACAACTTCGACTGTTACTATTTTGTATATTTTCCCTCGACTACTTTTGTTGAATAGTAGGGTATAAATTATTGTCATTTATTGCTAATATATACTAACTAGTATTACAGATAAAGAATTAAACATATTGCATTTCCAAGATCACAATGACGTATACGAGACAAATGCATTGAAAATAAGAACCTCTCCATTCAAGACTTACTTAAAATGCAATTTGATGAGATTACAGTCAAGAGACTTGGATACTTTCTGACAGGTGACCTTCATACATGATCAGACATGAGACGGATAAAGGTAGTTAACAATCGGAAGGGTGGTTTTGTGGTGGTCTGGTACGGACTCTTTAACCTCTTGAACAAATGTTGCTGTTCTGCATTTCCTTTTTTAACAAAATAGTATTTTCTTTCTACTGTTGAAAGTTTGTTTCGAAATAAAAGTGTCTTAGAGTCATTATTAAATATACGCTACTTATAATATGTGATGAAGCTCATTTATAGTTATATGAAACAGACTACATTCAAGCGGGAAATGAAGAAACGTTTTCTGTTGGAATCCGAAAGGATTTGAAGGACTGGCAATAAGATTGTATGTATATATATATATATATATATATATATATATATATATATATATATATATATATATATATATATATATATATATATATATATATATATATATATATTCTAATTCAGTAAACTAAAAAATATTCCTAAAATGCTTAATTGCAGAGAAGTTTATAAATTATTTGATAAAGCTGAGAACAAATGAAGAATTATTTAGGTGTCTCAGGCTTGCCAAACAAAACGTCGTAACTTCGAAACATGGGACGGTATCAAAACAATTTTTATACTTGGTTCGCATTGATAGATTCAAACTTTCTTTCAAGCTAAACTTCATAAGCCATTAACAAACTATTTTCGAAGAATTCGATTCCTTAAGTAATATAATAAAGACAGCACAATCTCTCATCATCATTATATAAAATTATGAGCAAATATTATCTTGTCATTCCTTGCCTTCGTTGGACCTTTGACAGACTTGTAAAAGCAATTTGCTGCCTTCACAAGTTTAGATTCTGGCATAGTCCGATTTAGAAACTGGCAAGTAGCATTCAGTCTGAAGTAATTTACCGCAAAGCATATGTCTAACTGCTCACATATTTCTACACATCTTGCGACTCCAATAGGGCTAAATTTTGCGAAGCTACCCTCGCGTTGGCGTTTCTCCGCAATGAAATCGATGCACTCGGCAATGGAACCAACAAAATGAAAGCACCCTAAGTAAAAGAGAAGACTAAAGTACAGCAGACAAGCCATCGCCATACTTGTCAACCTGAACCAATAATACAGTCATTTATACAATGGTTCATCTGTTTGCATCCACTATATCGTGAACAATTTATAGATGAACTGCTCGTTAATGTTGAAATATCCTTTATGAGCTGTCGATACACAACTTCATTTAAATAGGCGTCAATGATCAACAATCTGGAAAATAAATCCTAGCCTATCATTCGATAAAGATATTATCTAACTCCTCCTATTTTAACCTTGTTGTCCAATCACTGTAAAACATCGCCATAGTTCCAATCAATTGATAATTCTTACTGTTGAGTAAACGGCAACGACTGTGCAAAATGTATTGGTGTCACATGTCAAGTACCGATGTCTCAGGCATCAAGTGTAATTATGCAATCCAATATCATGAACGAGTTCAATCAGCTACGCATAGGACATAAGCTTGTATTATGAGTATCTATGTATCTATGTATCTATATATATATATATATATATATATATATATATATATATATATATATATATATATATATATATATATATATATATATATATATATATATATATATATATATATATATATATATATATATATATATATATATATATATTCTGTGTAAATTAGTATGTGGAACCTACATATTAGATTCAATTCGTATTCATCGCATAAGTTACCCACCCCCTTCTACACAAACGATTGTACCCATTATGTATTTACATGATGATCGGTCATTTTTATACACTTAAAAAACGGGTTATCAATCATTTTAAGGTAGATTGTAGATTTATACAAAGAGAACAAAAACACATTTCTTTGTAACTAAATAAAATCCAACTGTATCAGTTAAAATAGTTATAATATTTCATTCGTTACCACTACGTTTGTCTGAGCAACATACCTAAGTGATGAACTAGGAGCAGAAAACGACCGTGTTTTGTTCTTTTTGTGGAACAAATGTGAAATTCTACAATAATTAGTTAAATATAATACGATCGACGGCTTATGCACCCAAACGATGTATACCAAATAAGACTTCATAGTTCAAGTGGTTTTTGCTTGATCGTTCACATATCGAAATGTTTATCTACAACCAATCGGTGCTATAAATATTTATATTCACTAATGACATTTAATGTAAACAAAACAACGAATTGAAAATGTATTTCATTCATCATATATATCGTATACAATTAGACGAAGGCGTTTATTCTTCGACTGATAGAAATATGAAAAGTCATGCATTGGACGTTGACATATAAATCAGGTTATAATGTTTCCATCATTTATTTGTATTGTTGTTGTTGTTGTTGTAGGCTGTAACGAAATGTTTTAGCACACGATAGGCTATAGATGGCGGCCGGAAAAAAAACTCGGAAAGAACCACCTAACCCAAGAGAAGCTACTGGAAAATTTATCACATACCACATTAACCGAATCCGAGACTAGAACCCACGCAGAGAGACATACACTTTAAGCAAATAAATGAAGAAGGAAATATAAAAAGTAATTTGATATTAATAAATTTAAATGTTTGCATTCAATTAGATGTTTTGCAATTATTTGAAAGTAAAAACTGAGATTAAATTGCTATCACATTCAAGACTTTTAACAAGTGTAAAATATGCAAATTCAAATCGTTTGTGTTCAAGGTTCCATATCCTATGTGGCATTTTAGTTTGTGCTCTTAGAAAGCATAATTAGTAGAACAACATTTTCTGAATGTTTGCTCCATCTTCCCATTAAAAAAATATTGATATTGCTACTACAGCTAAAGCTCAGAACTGCCACGATACGTTACACACAAACATTCATCTAAGTGTCTGGATGGTCCTTAATAAACAACGTACGCTTCAGACGCCCCAGTTTTTCCCTGCAGCACAGACCACTGTAAAGAAAATGTTGTTGCTAAATGTCCTAAAGAGATGGCATTATCAAAATGGGTTTACAATAAAAGACTTGTATTGATGTCCAGATCATTCACTATCAAACATGCTGCATATCCAATACGGTCACCACTTTGGCCATATTTAATATTTGTGTTATATATTTACTCTTCTTGCATTAATGATCCTATGAAATTGGGTTTGTATCAAAACACTTGTTATGTTGTCAATTTGGTAGTTAATGATAATCTGAACTCCAACATAGCCATCATTGCGGATATCTCGAAAAGACAGTTTCCACTACTTCTTCTGAAGGGATTATCGTTGTCCCATGAGGGTGTCATCAAAATATTTTTGCTTTTCAGTAAAAGACGCCTCATTATATCTCTTTGGTCGATAATAAAAAGTGTCATAAAATGATGACAGCCATCCTGAAAACTGTAATCATTATTTACGGCAAATGGGTGGTTTCACTAAATGGCTTATAGATTGAGCTCGTCAGGAATGATGATTTCCTATGTGACTACCACCGCCTCACTCCTCAACCCGCCAGGGCAAAATAAAAGTGAGACATTCTCATTACAGCTACTTATCCGGAACGAAAGACCAGATTTACCTGTTTTGGTTTGAAGCATCTTTATAAGCACTTTCGTGTTAGATGATACATTTATTCCTATAATTGATAAGGTTTCAAATTCATCCAGGGATGTCTTGATAGCAGCCCTAAAAATCGTTATGTGGCTACTTCTTCTGAATGTATCATCGTATGTTTATTGTAATTCCAATTAAGGTCCGTTATGCGTGAAATTTGGCTATATATATATATATATATATATATATATATATATATATATATATATATATATATATATATATATATATATATATATATATATATATATATATATATATATATATATATATATATATATATATATATATATATATTTGAATGGCTTAAATGACAAATCTATAGACAGAAATGTATTTCAGTGTACATTGCTTTCAACATTTCCCCACCAACGACGAATATATCGTAGTGCTCTTTTCTTTGCTGCGGACTAAATATCTTGGACTCTATCCCATTAACATTCATGAACTCTGGTACGTAAATTCGTCTCAAGGAGAAAAACTCGTCTATAGAAAAATCGATCGCAGTCAACTAACTTTAATAGTACAGTGGAATTTAGGTATTTGTCAGTTGGATCCTCATTATCACGATCTCTCTTTCATCTACATAAATGAAAATTGCAAACGTTTTGAAAGTAACGCAGCCAATTAAAATATAAGTCATAGCGATGTAATATTCTTGCCTAAGTGACTGACGTATTATCTGCAGCAGCTCGTTTTAACACTCTCCATATAAATAACCCAGTATAGAATTCTCTCAAAGAACATTCGTATGAGGGTGCATCGTTAGAAGATAATTCCGAATCTAACAAAACTGGTAACTTTGTATTTTCTATGTAGCTTTGTTACATCACTGTATATATTACACCCTATTTCAGCTAAAGTCATGAAATTTATTATGCGAACATAGCACAGGTAGCGTAATTCAGCCCTATTTCATTAGCTCATGACAATTGGTAAGCGGATGTAGAACAAGATGTGTAACTCAGCAATACCATAAACTGTATTGTATATACACTTGTGGTAGCAATTGGTATGTGAATGCATCGCAAGAAACGTTACTCAGACAAAACTAAACTATATTATATTTGTTTGTTACATATTCATAATCTGTAATTATGTTACATCTAAAGGACTCTCTGCTTAAGTAATCTACGTTATATATTGATGAATCAATGTGAGTAGCATATTTAGGTAATATCGATCTCTTTCCGCCACACTATTGACTTTGGTTATCAACGAACATATACTATCTCAAGAATCACGAGTCGTCTGTGATGGATCTATATATGCAGATGAGTGCTTTGTCTAAGCATTAATGTTAATTGTATATTTATATTCCTTCGCATCTTTCAAGACGTATGAGGTAAACGAATATCTTGGAGGAAAGCAGCGACTTCGGATGAAACGACAGCATAACTCATAACTGTCAGAAACGGGCCTCCAACCCCCTGCAGTGATAAGCGAGAACCTTGTTTGTATGCTACAAAAGCTGAAAGTAAACGTACTTTTAGAACAAATACGCAAAAACATATGCATGAACATTCAATTCTAATATATTTGTTTCTTGGCATATTTTATAAAAGGGGATACCCTTATATATCCAAAGTTTCTTTCTGATTGTCTGGATATAAAAACACATTAAACCGATTTAGAGATAAACCTTATAGCTGTTTTCTAGTTGTGCCTATGTAACATTTCAATTCAGTAGTTGATTTTCATAAACAGTTAAACGCATGTTGAATGTATATATTACATTTATAACAAATATTGATTACCAAGTGCTATATGTGCAACTTTAAACATAAACTCAACACATTTAATGTCGAAAGCTGAAAATCAATGGAATACTATATATCTTTTAATTAATTACTGAAAAATAATAGTATATCATATTCCAAACGCTTTCACTAGATATCATAATAGTTTTTAATTTCTAGACGTTAACAATACAGTGTTCTTGTGCATGGATTTTTATTCCAGAATAAATTAAAATTTGCTTTATAGACAGGTTAGTATACACTTATATAATTATATTCAGCTTCAGCATCATGGTTCCCACATAGTATGCAATTTCGTTTACTTATCATGAGTATATTATTTCCATATCTCCTAGATTCTCTTCTCAGATTATGGGAAGACACCCTGATTTTTGTCAAAGCTGACACTTTGCCGTGGTGGGTAGCTTTCGTTTAGTCTATGTAACCTTTCATTTTAGTATGTGAAACGTGACAGTCACAGTTGAATCACAATAAACGAGTTACGCTAACTGCTTCTTATTGTTATGAGCAATTTGTTAACCTAACTAAATGTATTTACCACGAAATTTAGAACTGAATTCAGATGTAAAAGTGTGCACTATACCATAACATAACCAATTCTAAAACATTATGCTTATGTTATTCTTCTTTAGGACAATTAACAAACTCAACATTTGTGAACAACGGCAACATGACGACATTATTATCAAATTATTTTGCAATTAGAATAAGACGTAGAACCCCATATTTTTAACGTAATAACCAAAAATTAAAAATCTTGAAAGAAAAGATGGCTTACACATGTTATCTATTGAATAACTATCAGATGATTTCCTCACTTGCCTGTCTAGTATAGTTATGCAAACTTGGCAAGGACATTGTAAATAAGATTACATGATAGTCTATAAGCATACATACTAACATGGACTATGTATGTACTATTATATAACAGGTGTAGATCCAAATCCATACTAAGCATAACCTATGCATGTATTATTACATGATATATGTACACACAAGTACACATAAGTATCTTTTTTGTATTCCTTATTGTCGTCTTGTTTTGTTGTTGATTGCCTAGTTATAACATGGCCACTATGTGACTCTTACACTGGGTCTCGTCTGAATAAGTTGACAGAACCTAGAATATATGGGTAGCATCAAACTATGTTTTGTTTGCATTTTGGTCACTCCGCACACCACCATGACATAATCAGGCCATTTCTGAAAGTTGTACGTTTTGTCCAACACACACACACACACACACACACACACACACGTGACTTGAGTGATTAAGTCATTAGAAATGTAGAGTCTCGTACCGATGGAAGTGCCCCAGAGGGTTCCCGAAAAGGTAAAAACGACAGCCTTTTATACTACTTGATTAATAAAACATATCTACTATGTTGTGATTGTAGAAAGGAAAATGCCGCAGAGGGATGTACTTATCCAGGTATCCTATGGTGGCGATCAATGTGCACACAAAATGCAATAAATCAATCAAATGCATAGAGACAGGCTAGTAGTATATAAACAAAAAGATCTATATTGATGTTTTCCTGAGCTATGCATGAATTGTTTCGATAGCAAGATTTTCGTTCTGACACATAGATAAATAGATTAGTTGAGCTGTGAATATTTTATGGAACAAATGCAGTGTCCCTTTGCAAACTAAATTAAGAGAGATAGCGAAACTACCAATTCCCAAAGTATATTGAAAGTATTTATGGAAGCTGCAAATAGTGCCGTAAGCCTGTCAAATGAATAGAATCTAAAAAAATGACAAATAACTTGATGATCTCTATCATCTGAATGTACCAAAGACCCTCATTAAAGAAACACAAATGTTGTACGAATTTTTGAGGCAATATTTACTTGTTTAGGTCCTTTTGAACAGTAACAAAAGAAAATGAGTGAAAACAACAAATCAAGAATTAAAAATAGAAGTCCTAGTAATAAAACGTTCTAATGAAACCGAGGTCAAATCCATATACAGTCCAAAATGAAACGTGATATAGGACCAGGGAATTTGGTGTAAATTTCGATAACTGCCCTTGTTCTAAATTTAATTGAGAGCTCAAGTATTTCCAGGGACAAATCTTCTCTTGGGATTCAAAATATGTTGAAACAAACAAAAACAAATAATTACCAAAAAATCTGTTGACCAGATAAAAGACCTGGACGTATTCAGTGTTAAGGTAAGTAGTGTATATTCTTTTTTAAAACATCAGTAATAAATCTAGCTACATCGCAAAACAGATTCCCGGATGTGGGTAAATCCACTGGAAAAACCTATTTGATAAATGTTATTCATCACGTACTCCAAGTATGGCCTAGGTTTCACTTTATTTATCTTATTCTGAGAAAGATTAAAATAAAATAATAACAAACACTGTTCACTTCAACTCTTACTGGTTCTGAACCATGAACTAGGTCAGCATTATACACAGATTTTTTATTATTAGCTGTCTGCGAAAAAAAATCACGACACACCAAACTGAACTTAATATCTGGAAAACGTAAAGTCCAGAAAATAAAACATACATAACATAAACATTAACATAATTATAGAAATCCAAAACTAACAAACAGACATATAATTCAATCAGATAATAAATTACAACAAATATATATATATATATATATATATATATATATATATATATATATATATATATATATATATATATATATATATATATATATATATATATATATATATATATATATATATATATATATATATATATAACACAATTAAATTGAAAATAATCTGATAAAAGAAAGAGGAAATCCTAACCCCATAAAAATAGTAGCTCGCTTACTGCGTAGAGAGCGAGTGATGGTTTTGGTTGATGTCAATGCTGAACATTTGTAAGAGCAGGATGATGAAACACATGCTCTGTGGAAATAAATTTACGAATGACATCCGAACTAATTGATCTGCAGTATTTGTTTCACAGAACAATATACCACAATACAAACGAGAACCAGCGCATATGTTCGAGTAAATCAGTTAAAGTTATCATAAAATTCAAACCACCCAATACTGTTAATAACATTTACAAAACGATTGATATTATTGCCTACATGCAAAGTCTGACAAAAGATATGTTATTGCTGTACTAAGTAACGGATCATTTGAGGTAACTGAAGCAGGCTTCTCTTTAAAATGACTTTTAATTTGCGACTAGAACGAAATGAGCAGGTTGAAAATGGCGTGATTAATGATTTTACAAGGGTCGCCTACTCACGCAGAAGAATCTCTGTGTGTATGTGTGGGTGTATGTGTTTGCTATTTGGATTTTTAACGTAGCTTTAACTTTTTTTCAGTCATATCGCAACGACGTCTGCAGTGTGACAGTATAGTGATGTCTTGAAACGCGGCATCATGCCGCAGACATGTAGCACGATGTCCAACTAGTCACATTATACTAACAATAGGCCGACCAGTCATGATACTAATCCCTCTTCATGATGAGCGCTAAGCGAGGCACTAGATTTTACCACTTGTGTAAGTCTTTGGAATGACTCGGCTTGGGATCGAACCCACAACCTCCCACATCCAAGGCGGACGCTCTAACTACTAGGCTACCAGAGCGGTGCAGACGAATTTCGAAACTAGATTCAGGTCAACAACTTAATATAGATGTACCATATATGGGCTGAGCTACAAGACAAAATTTTAAAATACGTTTCGGGACTCAGAATGTTAAATGTAAGATTTGAAACGGAGTAAAAATTATGAAAATTCGGAATCCGTTCTAGTAGTTGCTTAAAATGGCGATTTGGCCAAATATTCACTATATATTAGAACAATATTTTCTGAAAGTGTAGAGGTGAACGAGGATGTTAATTCAGTATTTAATAGCTTGCTTTCTGAATAAAGATAAGCCCTTGAAAATACTCTAAATAAATGTTTTAAAAAAGCGCTGATATTTTTCTGCTTTTCGTCAGAATGTGGTTTCTGTTCATCGCGTTTTATTGCGAAATGGATTGAATAGGCACAGACTAAAATGAGTTTCGAGACAGAGGCAATTAAGTCAGACCTACATACCATCACCAGCTTTGATACAGCGCTTCATGGGATCTAACGTAGTTTAAAGTCAGTATTAATGTTATTTTGATTTTACAGAAATGTTAACGAATTGTGATATACCAATACGTCCTTACCAACTTCCAGCCTTTTTCCTGCGGCATTTATGAAGGAGAAGTTTAAACTTTGAATTGGAAAAGAATATAATTTATAATATTAGAACACCTTTTATGGTTTTACGAGTAGGGCTTCCTAGCATAATCATTGTTCATTCATTGAGTTCAGATTTTTTGATAACATAGCGAAAACGTTTCTCACAACCTTGGTTGCGGCACTTACTAGGATGAGCTTTAAAGTTAGAATTTGAAAAACATTGTGATGTATAGTATCATAAATTTAACACAAATTGTGATATAATTAAATTGAAGACAAGATACAATAAAACAGCTGATGCAGCAGATTATATGGAATTTGAATTAACGGATTTCTTAATGATAAGAATGATCGATTCGTTTGACCATGAGGATTCTTTGAATTTTCATTAGTTCTCCGTGCGTTTGCAGTAACACAAAAGGGTGTTTGTACATAACTCTCACTGCATTTATTGCACCTTGATTCATTGTCACGAATTTGTATTACAAGACTGCATACACGTCACGTTGTTGTTAAAAATATGAATTAGGAAAAATAATTCTAACGTCTAGCAAATTAGGTAATGAAACCTGTTGTATTTGACATTGTCGTTACTGATGTTAATAGTATATTCTTAAATGTATAGTTAATATGGCAACTAGATTTTAACTGTTTATGCATCATAACAATAATATAAATTTGACAATTGTAAGTTTCAATATCAACACAATCATCATCATCATCATCATCATCATCATCATCGTCATCATCATCATCCTCATCATCATCATCATCATCATCATCATGTGCTATTTGTATTTTACACACTTTACAAGTAGGGTATTACTATGTCGCTCATTTTATATCATCTGAAGTTTGCACTTGAGCAACCATACTATGCCTGGACTATGAATGTAATATTACAGTATATATTTATACACATATACATCCGAGGCATGGACTATGTATTACATTATAGATTTATACACAAAGACACACTAGGCTTTCACTATAGATGTAATATTACATTATAGAGTTATACACAAATACATAATAGGCCAGGACTGTGTATGTAATATTACATTATAGATTATACACAAAGACATACTAGGAATGGATTATATATGTAATATTACATTATACATTTATACACAACGACATGCAAGGCATTGACTATGGATGTAATACGAGACTATATATATATACATATATATATATATATATATATATATATATATATATATATATATATATATATATATATATATATACAAAGACACACTAGGCAAAGACGTTGTATGTAATATTACATTATAGATTATACACAAAGACATACTAGGCATGGTCAATATATTTACTATTACATTATATAGTTATGCCCTAAGACATTCTAGGCATTGACTATGTATGTAATGTTACATTATAGATTATTCACAAAGACATACTTGGCATGGTAAATAGACTTACTATTACATTATATAGGTATACCCAAAGACATACTAGGCATTGTCTATGTATGTAATATTACATTATAGATTTATTCACAGAAACATAATGTGCATGGTCTATGGATGTAATATTACATTATATATTTATACACAAAGACATACTAGGCATGGATTATGGAATCCGATGTAATATTACATTGATATATTTATGCATAAAGACATACTAGGCATGGACTATGTGTGTAATATTCAGGAGCAATCATACTAATGTTTCGTGTAAAACATTGGGTGAAGTCAACAAAAAATCTACATTTTAAGCGTTTCCAGATTATAATTTTATTCATTTGAATGTAATGGAAAGTCACTCGTTCAAACCTTTCAAGTTCGTTTTTGTTTTGTACTTATTTTTAAGGGGGATTGCAGTGAGGGCTGCAACATGTCCACAAAAGCCTCATCTTTCTGACTATGCATTACATAATGATGTCACATTTCACATATCACAACGTCTGGTACGTGTATAAAGGTTTCCTGGCATACCCTTTTGCCTTTAAAGATGACCGGTAAGGTAAAACATGAGAAGGGAAACCAAGATTAGAAGCAAAAGGGAAGATCGTAGAAATATTGTCAACACACCCTTTGGGATGCCGCTCTTTTTATAAACTGACAGAATAATGCTTTATTCAGATAATATGTGTAAAACTAAAGTCCACTGAAAAGTACATTTGAGAAAGGAAATCTGACATTATATTCATTAGACGATACTGCTTTTTATACATATTCTTTAAGATATAATGCACATCATCTACTTTATTATTATTAGAAGAAGAAAAAAAAACGAACTATAGTATATTTTCCAGTATCAGTACAGTAAAAATAAATTTACTGTAACTTATTTTGCACCAAACATGAGATAATGCATAGTGTTCTTGTAAAAGGTTATGGTTTAAAAAATAAACTCATTGGAACGTGACTTTTGCAACTTTGAATTGAGCGAAACAACGCCTTGATGTGCAAATGTATTCAGTCTAAACGCATAATTTTATATAAGCCCGAATAGACAATTAGCAGCTTCGTGATGAAGGATTTGCTTTCAACATTTCTCTCTAACCCTGGAGACAAATTTAATAAATAACGTTGTTAAGGTAATGAAGTGAAATATTTACACAAACATCGTCACATCTGTAGTACGTGTGTAAAACAGACAAACTTTTAGTCAATTGATCTGGGGAATATGAAAACGGTTCTAACACCAAGAAGCCAATATCTTAAGAAAGATCACACCAAATATAATTACGACTTAGCTGTATCAAAATTGACGATATTTGAGAAAAAAATATTAACAAACGTAAACGGACGACAACAGCACGGTGAAAACAAAACAATATGAACATATGATCATTCCAAACGAAAACCAAACATAAAGTGAAATAAAAGGAACTAGCAACAAATAATGAAAACTATCTTGTAATGCTCTAAGGACACATTAATTTTCCGAACTTAATAATGATTACAAAATGTTTCTATGACACAAAAACATTAAACGTGTTCGTCAGGCACGGTCTCCAAAGCCGTTCCAGAGGAAACAACAGTCAATCAATAGACATTCCTCAAAGCCAGGGACCTTCATTTGCAGTTAATTCCAAATGGGAGAAATCGCCTCTACATCCATGTCATTGACAAAACAATATATATCCATTCTGTGTAGATAATAATTATTAATACGCTGCTATTAGATTCATCCTGGAATGTATGCATGCATGTATGTATGCATTTATGTACGTATATATGTATGTATTTCTGCATGTATGTACGTAAACATGGATGGTCATCAATATTGTATGATATTACGTTTTTTGGCTTTGTGTTTCGAAATTGTCTTCATAAATATATATTACACCACTTCTGAGAGCAATTGATGTAAAGAAAGGTCTGAAACTTGTATGGTGCATAAACCCAAGCACAATTCACCCAAAACAGACCCCAGTGATCATATGCGTGTTGGAAAATAGCCAAATACAAAAGGTGGTATAGCATCATGAATATTTAAAGACAACACGATTGAAGACCACCAGAACAGTTCTGGAAAATACGAAATATTATGAGGGGAAAAATATTACAAAACAGAAAAATTGAAGTGAATCTAGATATAAAAGTTATACAAAATTAATCATATAGACACTAAGATATATAAATAATTGTTACTTATTTCGGTTTTCTCACAAAGTTGACCAACACACACTGAATCATGCATTTATGTGCGGGTGCATGTTCAAAAAGGATACTAGTGTTTCTTTTACAAAAAGTACGTACACACATAATATCCTCAAGTAAACAATGTTCGAAGATTACTTTGTATCGTATTTACTATATCCATTACTTAATTTTATCCAGTGTCTAATTTGAACCGTTGTCAATCCTAGCAAAGAAAGTCGTAGCTTATTAAAAGGCGCGCGGGTTGAACTAAGACCAATTCTTTCGAACTCATATGACATCTGGCTATAGAAGTTTGACGACCGGAACTATCCATGTTTTTAAATGTTTACTTGTCACTTATGCAATTTAAAGTAATTTACGTTATTTAGTTACATGTATTCTATTTTATAAACTGATTATGGCATGGCTCCGTAGGACTTTGCCCGATTCAAAGTACTTTACCTTAACAAATATTTTGTTTGCTTACCTAATATGTTAAAAATATTGTTAATCAAAAGCTATAGGAATGTTGTGAAAACTCTTTCCCATATTAGTAAATTTTATAAAATTGATCTTTACAACGCGATTCTTGCGTTCGTACTAAGTGCATTGCCATCTAAATATTCATTCACGCACACACTATTAGCAACTAAAACATCGTCAGGATTTCATATGTTGCCATAGCGAATTGCTGGGCCATATACCGAACACAAAACAAACAAAACAACAAAAGTTTAAATAATTATGTATACAACATTCCAACAAATAAACAAGTTAGGAAAATCAGGAAGAATAATTTGAAGGTTCGTTGGAAGTTGATACATTCAAAGAGATTTTTTAGATAATTTGTCTGAAGATG
Organism: Sinohyriopsis cumingii; assembly: GCA_028554795.2. NCBI lineage: Eukaryota > Metazoa > Mollusca > Bivalvia > Unionida > Unionidae > Sinohyriopsis > Sinohyriopsis cumingii. Next base: position 105,410,373 of record CM068837.1, on the reverse strand, counting down.
AATAATTCATTCAAAATTCAAATTACACTTATATGATGATCTTCCTTTAAGTAACAATTCTTTCTCTTTTGTGTAAGCTATACAGTGAGATTAAACTCAAACTTTACGATGACGTGTTGTGATCTTTGAGATCAAGGCTGCTGCGTATATGTATAGGAACAAAACACCGGCAACGCGAATTGATCACCTGACTGCCGAATTGCAACGGACGAACATTACATCTGCTTTCATAAGTCCAAAGTTTAAGTTGTTTCAAAACAAACAAGCAAATATGTTTATATTCTAATGTGTTTAATGATTTTCTGATAAGGGTTCAGATCGTCTAGGATACGTTACAAACAATCATGCTCATTGTTTCTTTCTGATAAACTAGTCAGGACTAAATCAAAAATGCTTCTCATGACAAACAATGTACTTCACCATGGTCGGAAGCTTTACATGATTTAATCTATATAATAGTTTACCATAGTCGGTCGCTTTACTTGATGCAAACGTTCACCTTCTCTTTCTAACCGAACAAGGGAAGGTTTGCATCTCTTTGCTATAGAACTAACAGCATTGACAAGAAAAAAACAACATATGAAACAAAAGCAAAAATCGTAAACGAATCGTACCTCATGATTCATCTTGCCTCTTGTACCATGAATAGACCCACTATTCGGATACTCTAAGAACTGATACATTAGTATGAGAAAGTCTGTTGAGAAGAGAACCTTAATGCACATGATTGATACATGATGTTGAGCATCATCAATACTTTATAATGAGAGAAGGAACCTGGTTGTACTTGATTGAGTGATTCATGATAATGAGTATAATAGGCATTATATAATGAGAGAAAGGAACTTTTTTGTACTTGAGTGAGTGATATTTGATATTGAATATAATAGACATTATATAATGTGAGAAAGGAATTTGGTTGTACTTAACTGAGCGATATCTGATGTTGAGTATAATAGGCACTTTGTACTGACAAACAGGAATCGAGGTGTACATGATGTTGAGAATATCACTTTATACTGGGATAATCCAGTTCAATGTAAATTGTATAAAATCAACATCCATTTCTCTGTTCCAATATAATTTTCATTTTGTCTCCTTTGTCGTCTTCTTCATCCTACACCTATGTTTGCTAGAATGGTTAGAAAACGAAACGCTTTCCTGTCTGTAGTATTATCACCATAATAGTATTTTTTCTAAATCTTGTTTTAACCAGACACATATATAACATCTATATATATATGCTACAATTTATCAATGATGACATGCGTAACACTTTTACGATATACATCAGGCAGACTGACATGGCAACCAGTGTTAAGATACCCATCATGCAGATTGACATGGGTAACACACTTAAGATGCTCGTCAGAGAGACTGACAGGGCTACCACTGTTGAGATGCCCATCATACATATTGAGATGGGTAGCACTGTTCTCAGAATAGATATAAATTTGTGTATGCTTTCAACTACCATTGAATGTCTGCACGGTCTGCATAATACAGTTTTATTAACAGCTACCTTAGAAGTTACGTGTGGTTGTTTACTGTCCATATCACTTCCATTTTTCATGGCAACCCATAGCATGAAGTAACACCTTCCTACAATTGAATTAACTGTTTTTCTTGTAGATACATGTTCAAGGTACCACACATGTGCATTTTGTCTCTGTTGTTTTCTTATAAATACTATTGACAATTTTCATGCATCTTTCAGTATTTTATTATATATACCATTGGAATAGAGTAGAAAGTGAGCATTTATTTGATTCACATCAGAAAAGCAAATATGTCAAGACAAAGCTGGATATCTATCATCATGCTTCTCGGTTCAAGTTTTTACAGAGCATGCTGCCTGTGTGATCTTGTATTGAATCGTGTGTAGCAACTCAAAGCTTTTGACCTGCATCACCTTGCTTGGTTTGCTGGCGATTACACTGAGTTCGTGCTGATCTACATCAGGGCTAAGTCCGATGCCGAAAACATCTGTTGTTTTCTTCAGATGCGCTGCCTTTATTATTGTAGCGTTAGGATACCTAGAACGTCCATCGGTAATAACTGCTACAATATCCGTGGCATTTGGTCCTGAAACATGTTCATGTCTGAAGATCACTGTCCACACTAAATGGAGGGCATCGCAAGTGTTGGTTCCCAGTCCGATGTAGCTAGCAATTTGAATTTGTATTCAGGATATTGTTTCTGGACGTGTAAGTACTGAAGTAGAATCGGACAGTCGCCGTAGAGGAATATGTTATCATGCCGAACAGGACGTTGTTTACACCTATGGCAAATTGACGGGCGAAGTTTGTGACTTTTCCGGACCTTCGCTGTCGGAAGAATCAAGAATGACTCTTAGAGCAGCAATAGGTTAATAATAATAATAATAATAATAATAATAATAATAATAATAATGACAATAACAACAATACTAATTATAATAATTGTAACTGCGGTTTTAAACGAAATGATTAGAATGGCGTTAATAATTACTTTCGAAATTTCGTTCTGAGTTAGTTTCTATAAATAGCTGGATTGTGAATCGGATTGCTTACTAAAAAATATTTTGACCTTGAGACAAACAAAGTAACCAGCATTTCATATAATGCATCATCATCGAATGATACAAAAATAAGATGGAAAATATTTAACACGAAACACACACGCCACAAACACACAAACGCACAAATGCAGAGACAAAACCCATGTAGAACAGCTAATTGTTTACGCTGAATATCAAAGTCGACTCGATTGATTTAGTTTCATTGCAGACGTTTTCAACAGAGAAGCATTTGTTTAGCCCATACTAGGAAAATACATAGGCAATGCAGTATGAAGCAACGCCTAGCCTTTAATCTCATTGCTAAAGGGTTGAAAAACCAGCGTCCAGGACGAAGATATCGAATTAGCCTATGAAAGAGCGATACATTTAACTAAGCATGCGTGTGCAGCATGATGTCATAGAACCAAAACTTTTCCAAAAACATTTGTAATTAGACATGTATGGACTTGTCTTTTAGACTCCAACATTCGAGCCAAGATAGGGAAACACACGAACACATACGTCATTTTAGGAAAATAGGCATCACGAGACTTCAGACCTTCGAGAGCAAAAGCGATATAGTACGTGATAAGCAAACGAAGCTGGGTAAAACTGGAAAGGAACGAGCAACAAAACTAGATGTACAAATATTTGTTGGGGCCACAGGAACACACATTTTAATAAAGGGAAAAATGTTCAGGCATATGAATGTTTCTGAGAAAATGATTTTATTATAGCGCACAATAAAATTTCGTAAATTTTGTCACTGGACGAGAAAGAGAGGCGAAGCAATACAGGTGTCCTAAAACAAAACACTGTACCGTAAATATTATACACATCATATCATTATAACGGTATTCAGCATAGCTGCAACATAAAAGACAAAATTTCAGTTTGTAATATGAAAGCCTGTGACGACAGTATCTTTAATCAGGTGTGTCATTTACGTCCCAACTCTTCAACTTAAATGTTTATACAAGACAAATCTAATAATAATATCGATAAAGAATATGCCTGGATGTTAGTATAAGATAACATTCACATGCTGAATCAGAGTGGGTCTGTCATTCAGTAAGTTTCAACAAGAGAAAAAACTCTACTAATCTTACTTGATAATTATACAGGATATAATTTGATTGATCAATGTCTTTTTATTTGGTTTCATTTTATTTAACTGCCAACATGTATCCAGGGTAGTTGATGGTATTTTGGGACATTCCTTTGCAGTTTAATGGTCGTCATATGGTTTATAATTTGTTGATAATTATCAAGATGGGGTAAAAACTTTTAAATCTTTACTTTTCTCTAATATATCCTTTGAAAAGTGAAGCACAGGACATACTGTGTATATATATATATATATATATATATATATATATATATATATATATATATATATATATATATATATATGTGTGTGTGTGTGTGTGTGTGTGTGTTTGTGTGTGTGTGTGTGTGTTTATTGCATAGTTATATTATGCTGATAATTTTGTGTCATGTCGATATTAGCTTATATTTTAAGCATGATTAATAAAAACGATACAATCACAGACAAATGATGATGTTTATGCGGGGTGGGGGTAGTTGCAATAACAATCTGAGCTGTTAGTAGCCTTAAAAACTTTAAATGTTTGTTGTTTTCTCGTAAATTATGTGTGTGTGTGTGTGTGTCTTACTCTCCTAACAGAAAACAATCACATCTGTAGAATATTCATGAACAATTTGTATTGGTCGTTTTAACTCATACATTAATTTCACATCCAAATGTATCAAGTTAACTACAGAATCAATTTAGTAGTTGACAGCTTGCAATATAAAATGACGCAGAAGGAATGTAGATATAATCACTTGCAAGCAGACCTTTATAGCTTGCATCAGTGAAGAACAGAAAATTAATTACTAGAATCATGAATGTAGCACATGCAAACAACCACTTACAATTATGCATAAAATACGATTAGAAAAGACACAGTTATAATTATGGCGGTAATCCATCACCTTACATAAGATCTTAAAAACTTACGTGAGCACGAATCAGTGCAGGTGGATGGAGAATCTAACCCTAAAGTCTTAGGTGGAAGACGATTTTATTATTCGAAATTCTTGCTGATCTTGACAACTGTAATCACTAGTCTTACAATATATCAGAGGAGACAAAATGTTCCATGCCTGTTTCAATATGGAAAAGAATTATTCCCCTAGAACGCCGTCCTATAGGACTCACGGTACTAATTCAACTCCAATGGTAAACATATGGAAACACTATCATATTCAAAATTCAATAACTTAAAATTTCTGTGTGCTGATAATGATACCTATAATTCTTCATGCACATCTAACCTTGGTGCAAGCTTATGTGTGGAGAACACCATATGACCCGCGGCACTTTGTTTACATACATGTGCATGAAACACGTGTTATTGATTCTGCACCAAATGAATCAGGTGCTACTTTCAGTATTGAGTACTCCTGAGTCAAGCTTGTAAAAATACTAAAATTGCATCAGTAGAAATTTGTCAATATTTTTGTTACATTACATATATTATAAGCTCTCAAAATATATTATTCCTAAAATTTTAATTTTCATTATTAACCAATTATGGATCACCAAACCTGTAAATACTCTATTATTTCTTCACCCTTTTCTAGACTGGTTCACAGTTCTTCCGTATAATTAATACCGTGTGTCCTATAACCAGATTTAATTTTTTTATAAAAAGTTGTTTTTTACTCCTTGATAATAGAGCATAATTGTAAGAAAGAATTGACCATGTTTGTGCATGGATAATAGTGCAATAGCATTTTATGTGATACCAATATCTATATTTAAATTGCATCCGCATTACATGTTGCTGTGTTGTATTGTACTTATTAGTGGCTTATTATTGTTATTAAAATAATTGTTTTCTGCCTTTGTATCTTCATGTTATCTTTCTATGGCATGCATGCTACACAAAAGAATCAGAAGCATGCCGACATCTGCAAGTATGACATCACAGGGTATCAAATTACATGACACGTTGTATTTTCATCTCTCACTGGCTATAAGACAAGTTTTAAATGTTTTAAATTTTAAAATTGCCTTTCTTTTCTTGCTGACTCTCACAGAAATAAGACGCAGTGCATCCCTATTCATATCAATCAAACAAAACAAATAAGTGTACCACATGACAAGTCAAAAAGATAAGAGGCCATTGCCCTTTTGTGACTAAAACAAATACACACACCCATGAAGCATCAAGAGATGCTGACATTCCAAACTTGTTTAAACTATCATCACATGTGATTCATGACCCCCAAATGTTAATAAAAAGGTATAAAAGCCAAGGAAAAGTTCCATAAGCTTTTTTATACTGAATAATTGAATAACATAGTGCTACTTTTTAGTATATAAACTAATATCTTCAAGCCTGGTAATGTTCCCCAAAACAAGGGGGGTGGGGGGAAATGTGTATCAACCCGAATAACACATTAACATGAGGTATGTTACATAAGGACAACAAGAGACAAATTTGAAAAAAGCTATCCAAAGTTCCTATAATGCTGACATTGATGTTGGAGACAGAAAGTGTATGCACAAACTGTTATGACTCAAGCTATTAAGTATGCTGGAGGTGGAGAAATGTGTGAAAAACTTTGCTATGCCAGGACACTTTCATGTCTCTATGCAATATGCAGACACTGATAAAACATGTCACTGCATAAGCTATTTGTTACATTTAAGTAATATAATTGAATAGCATATTGAAGTTGTCTAATACATAAATATATACCTACATTTACCCTAAGCTCATAAAAAGTTAAGAAAAAGACTCAAAATCATTCCTGTGGCTACTTTCCACTATAAGCAGTGTTAAATTACTTACTTTTTCATATAAAGTTGAAAATCTGCATATATTATTGAACAAAAGAGAACTAAAGCAAACATAGCAATCACTCAATTACAGTCAAAGGGGAGGTAATGCACCTTGATTTTGCAAACCAAATAGCAAACTCTAATTTACAGCTAAATGACTCCTTACTATTACTTGATAGTAAGAACAGAGCAATGTAGGTTTTATAAATAGCTTTTGTTTCAAAAATGAAACCATATTTCTGACATGAAGCTTGTTTTCATTTATTCACAACAACATATATGGTGAACAAGACACATATCCCTTAGTGCCCACAGTAAAGGAAGGCTGATATTTGGATAATGTGTTCTGAGAGCACTAGTTGCAACACCCTTGCTATAAAGGTTTTCTATCATTGGACTTGGTACATGAAGAAAAGAGAGATCTGGTTTGGTGGGAGAGAGCAGTATGTTCACCATGCAGTTATACATCAAGAATGTTTCAACTGTATGAAGAGATGTTGGGGAAGAAAAACTGCCTGTGTAAATAATGCAATACATATAGGACTTTTGCAGACTTATATTGGGAATGAAGGGTTGCAAACTATTATTTTAAGTGAAAATGTCTCTCCTTGCTCCCTCAACAAGACGGATGCAGAAAAGTTCCAATACTGTTTGCCCAAAAATGTAATATACCAATATGAGAAACATGCTGAATATAGAATAGGTGTCAAGGAGTTTAATTCTAGGAAAAGAAATAAGACAGGTATAATTGATATTTAATGTGACTCGACATATAATAATTCCATTTACAGGTTGAGGCAATGCAGCATATGCAGTTTTGTGCACAGTCCTTATTTTTACCATGTTCTCTGCTTTGATCTGCTGAGTGTGTCTCTAAAGTTAAATGATCAGTACTGATACATAAGTGATTGTGACATAAGTGGCTTACATATAAAATCCCCCCCCCCCATTTTTGGTATTGTTGCATATGTTAAATGGTATTTAACCATGTAGGCCAATCTGTGGACACCAACATATGAACTTATGCCATCAGGCCATACTATTCTCGTTTTCCCATAGCTTGAGCTATATATTGACCGTGTCCAATGTATACAACCCTTCCCATCTGTGTTTGGCATTCATTTCTTCTCCAAAATCACATGCAAACCATGAAAAAAAGACTCCATTATGACTGTCATATGTAAAAACCACCAAATCGATACCCTGGATGCACGTGGTAATGATGGAAACAACAAGCTCTTATTATGGTATAGGTCGCAAATAGGACTCACGGTACTAATTCAACTCCAATAGTAAACATATGGAACACCATCATATTCAAAATTCAGTAACTTAAAATTTCTGGGTGCTGATGATGACAACTAATTCTTGACTCAGGAGTACTAAATAATGAAAGTAGCAACTTATTCATTTGGTGCAAAATCAATAAAATGTCTTTCATGCACATTTATGCAAACAAAATGCCGCGGGTCATATGGTGTTCTCCACATATAAGCTTGCACCAAGGGTATATGTGCATGGAGAATTATAGTTCTCATCATCAGCACAATGAATTAGGGCTTCAGACGCTCTGTTCTCTCCTTACTTGTGCTATGGTCTGGACCCATTTTAGCTTCCCACGGCCTTAAATACCATATACTTGGAATTTGCCTGGAAAACAGTTGACAATTGCAAGACTGTTAGAAAAGTGTTGGATACGGGAGAACATATCAAACTGTTGAAACGCCCCCTCCCCAACTCGTCTTGATACTAAAAATCACGAGGATCAGTAAACAGATATATTCGGTGAAATTAGTATCATGGGAATATACTCTATTGAAGCTTTATCTAACATCTATTTCTGAACCGCAATATGGTAACTAATATCGCCCTCCATACGGTTGCTCTATACCTCACCTATTCCGCCACCACAGCGGTAAATAGGACTATGTCTAGGTTTCAAGAATACAATTACGTCATTATGTTCGATCGAGACTCTACTGAGTTTATGCGAACGTAATAGTGTAAATATCTACAGGATGTGATCTGCGATGGCGATTATGGGGATTTGAGCAATAATAAAAGCTACTGACCAATTAAATATTTCTGACCAACACCTACAACTATTACATTTTCAATTCAAGCATGCATGACATAGCTTAAAGCAACAACTTGAAAGTCAATTTCATACATGAAGTCTATACACGACACCACTTAATAACGATAACTCTGCCAGAACTAGACACTGTTAAGAGTTGTCATGTTACAGAAATATATTTTCCATGTTTTCCATGATGTGCATCTAACTTGTACAATATGAATAAAAAATACAAATCATTATTTAGGTATGACATAATATGCTCTGTCATCTAACTAAGATATTAAACCTTGTAGAGAACTTAAATATCTTACCTAATGCACCAATAACAAGTACTTTTGATTTCGATGTTTAACTACAATGTTCCGTACAATTTTAGATTCATCCCCTTTGACTTACGCAGTTGGTACCATTGTACATATAGCCATTACTTACTGTATTACTAATTTTCAATTTAAATCCAGCCCGTAGAATTAATAAATGCACTTCGTCTAAGTAGTCAAAACAATTATATCCCCCTAGCAATGTCAACGAAAACTTCATTGAGTTGCTACAACTGATATTTTAATACTTATCGTGTACTGGCAAATCAATATATTAGAAGAAATGATATGATATTTTAAATGACCTATGAGTTGTGTTGTCTTCATATAAGTACTTACTGAATTTCGTAGTCTGATGAAATTGTAGATACATTTTCAGTGTTCACCCTAATAGCTTGGATAACTCCGTTATATATTGTCGTTTTCTTTTTATTTATTTACTTTATTTGGTTTATTAAAAAAATATTTGTGACTTAGACCATGGCCATAAATTAGCATGGCTATAGGTCAAAAAGGAGCAATTGTATCGGATAGGTCTAGAAAGAAGTTGGGGGGGTAGGTCTATAGAGAACACGTACGTATTAGTCCAGAACTAAGAGGTGGTTATCGATCCGGAGTTTAGGTTCTGAGAAAAGAGGTGGGTATAGGTCTGGAACAAAGAGACTGGTATCCATCCAGAAAGAATACATGGGTATAGGTTCAATGAGATGACGATGGTATAACTCCGGGAATTAGACGTCGTTATAGGTCCTGGGAGAAGACGTGGGTCGAGGTTCAGACAAAGAGATGGATATAGATCCGTACAGCAAATGCGGATATAGGTCCAGAGGTAATAGTTGTGTATTTGTCGGGAGCGAAGTGACATATTGCTAGATTCTCTATATTATTGATTTTTGAAAAATAAATATAATAATGTCTATGCTTTCAAGTAATTGTAGACATTTATAATTTCATCTTGTTATAAGTTAGAAATTCTATATCGTGTCCATATTGATGCTAAATGACATTACACATGGTGATATTGATCATTTAATGTAGTACACTTCGTTCTACATCCTTTATGGTAGGACACCGTGCTATTCATCCTTCAAACTGGGACACGGTGTTATTCTTCCTTTAAATGGGACACGGTATTGTTCATTCTGTAATGTAGTACACTGTGCTGTTGATCTTTTAAAGTGGGACACGGAATTATTCTTCCAGTAAAGTGGAGACGATGCTAAATATCATTTCTCATTGAAAATCTTAATGGTCAAACAATATTCAATGATGACAAGGAAAATATGCTAAATTTGTTTCACCATGTGTTTAATACTTATACAATATTTTGGTGCTGACTGGAACGTACACTTGATTGTTACTACCATTTATTGTCCCTTTCCATGTGTTCTTTAAAACCATGTTTTCTTTGTTCGAGGTATCCTCTGTAACCACGTTGGGCTCGAAATTGAACGGTTGTGGGTTCGATACACTTCTAAGTCATTCTGGTATTGTTATCTTTTGTTTATCCTTTGGAAAGGCACTTTGATCTCATTTTCTCAAAATAGTATAGCCAATAAAAATTAAAAGGTATAGTTACTAAGCAACCAGAAAAAACAATCAACCAACATATTTTGTTTGGGCTAAATACCACAATCATTTTAATCTATGATTTGATTTATGCATGATATGGACACAGGATGTGGGGATACAAAGCCGTCGGATAAATAACATTGTTTGAAAACTGATATTAAATTGCAAACTAAAACCAACATTTTTCGTTCGAATGGATAATCATAAATTTTGTAGGAGACAAAAGCTTATTATTGAAATTCGAGTTCATATAACCATGCAGTGCATGTATATGAATTATTTTGTTGATAACGGGGAAACTGTGCAGCGGATTGCCAAGTATGACATGTTATCATTAATTATTCCTAAGATTAATTCGAATGTACTGGAAGGAGTTAGTGATCCATAGTTGTAACGTCATCTGTATCACCTTGGGGAAACAAGAAATTTGAAATCATTGTCAGGTGAGGACAAATAACCCACAACCTACATTAATTGTTCAAGAGAACATTTAGTTTTATGATCGAAATATTTGTATATGTCATACTAAAAACTGTATTACCCGTTATTTGCACAACACAGTGTGTCAAACATTATAAGAAGCAAGGAAAACTTGTCGTCTCTCATTGTCCTTCTGCTATTGAAATATGCCCTACCAGAAGCTGCATGTTAAATGACATATCTCTCGGAAGAATGCGTTCGGGAGATTTCTTCCTCTTTACCACAAAGCACCATATACGCCTGGGTTCGTGCTTCACTGAGTGTACACTTAGAAGAGAAAGATTTAAATCTTTTAAGCACAGAAGATCTGTCCTTTCATTTTACTTGTTCAAAGAAGATTTCAGATTTCCGTGATACAAAATAAACATATCGCCAGTGCAACTAAGTTATCATATATTAACTCCATTTATGTAAATAATGTAAGGAGAAATTTCAACGTGAACCTAACGGATATTGACCTGTGTACTTTTCAAAGTCTGATTATAATTGAGAATTATTTAAAAACAATAATTTTAATAGGCATATATAAAGGTTGACGGTCTTGGTTATCATTGGTAATAACCGACCCACTTCTTGTTAAACATTATCCGTAAACACGATATATTCCGAATGATGTGGTTACCATTCATAAATATAAACATTGTAGGTTGAGTGGCGAATTGAAGTAAAACAATAACCTCAGATATCCGCTTCTATGTACAATCACGTTTAAAATAGTGAACTCAATTCCTAATTAGATCAACCATACAAAATGAAATTATTTTTCGTGGAAAATATCTCCAATTATGTAATTACAAGAGTCTGCGCAAATATGATGTAAAATGAGGAACAAATCCTTGTTCAAGTTTATCCTTAAAAAATTTAAAACAATAAATAATCATGAATTTAAAATTTTCTTTATGGTTGAGAAAAATGCGCCATATTCTAATTGAATGTGTCTGCCTTATTGTAACCTTTTTACAAGCTGTGTACCGATGTGTTATTATCAGGCGAAAGAGAAAATGATGAAGCATAAAAGACAATACTATTTAAAGCCTCAATTTAGGCAACCTTCTTACATCGAAGACATATCGCTCTTCTCATTTTTACAATTGTAATTTTCCATGAACTTAACTTGTTACTTTTTTGCGAGTATTCCCATAAAGAACAACATAATAAATAACACGTTACTGATTTCATTTTCGAGATACGATGACGCCAAAATGAATCGATCGTGGGACATTGAGAGAAGGTCTTCATAGATGAATTAAGCATAAGCTATGGTTAATAGGTTTGGTGTCGGAGAGAACTGTCTTTAAAATAATTGAATATTAAGTAACAACTATGGCAATGATAGTTTTTGAAAATCTGAAAATGCCATATTATCCACCTACTACTGATATCAGACTTGCCGAAGCCCTACATAAACGTGATCCTATATAAACTACAAAAGAAAGTGTTCCAAAAATATCAGAGTAATGAAGCAAGTACTAGCTGATTAAAAGACATAAACTTGGTATGCCAAAGGTAAACCGTGACGGCATATGGCAATCAAAAGGGCTTCCAATTAAATGCCGTAGAGACTATGACAATCAACTGGTCTTCACAGATAAGCCATAGGGAATAGAGCAATTTACATACCTTCCAAAGAAAAGCCGTAGAAAAAATTGGCACTCTGCTGTAACGTAGTTTGAAATTACAGTAATGGTCATCATTCAAAATCTCACATAGTTTTGTATCATTGGTTTACACATCAGTCTGAGACTAAGCGATACACACCTTTCCCGCAAACAATGTACTTTTAAATCAAAGTTCACCTGACCATCGTTACTTCTCTCTCTCTCTCTCTCTCTCTCTCTCTCTCTCTCTCTTTCTCTCTCTCTCCATCGGTGGCCAAATGGAGGTTCAAATTTTAGGAGTGAAATCATTTATTGCATTTAATGCAGATCGGATAGTGACCATTGATGAATTATAGTATATACATATATATGTTATATATGTGTCTGATTAAAACAAGATTTAGAAAAAAATACTATTATGGTGATGATATTACAGACAGGAAAGCGTTTCATTTTCTGACTATTATAAGAAACATATGTGTAGGATGAAGAAGACAACATAGGAGATAAAATTAAAATTATATTGGAACATAGAAATGGATGAGGATTTTGGAAAGATGGGAACTTTTGTTTTATACAATTTACATTGAAATGGATTACTTCCAGTATAGTTGATATTCCGAACCTCATGTAACACTCTGATAATATACACCTCGCTTTATGTTGTCAGTACAAAGTGCTTATTATACCCAACATCATATATAACTCAATCAAGTACCAAACATTCCTTCTCTCACTATAAAATGCCTATTATACTCAGCACCATGTATCACTCATTCATGCACAGCCAGGTACCTTTTTTTATTATAAGGTACCTGTAATTTTCAACATAATGTTTGAAGAGTATACAACTAGGTTCTCTTCTCAAATTAATTTCTCATACTAATTTATCAGTTCTTAGAGTATCCGAGTAATGCGTATACTCATGGTACAACTTGCACGATAAATTGTGAGGTACTTTTCGTCCACGATCTTAGCTTTTGTTTGATATGTTAGTTTTTCCCTACCAATGCTGTTAGTTCTATAACAAAGAGATGCAAACGTTCCCTTGTTGGGTTAGAAAGAGGAGGTGAACGTTTGCATCAAGTAAAGCGACCGACACTGGTAAACTATTATATAGATAAAAATATGTAAAGCTACAGACCATGGTGAAATAAATTGTTTGGCATGAGAAGCATTTCTGATTTAACCATACCGAGACTATCAAAAATAAACAATGAGTATGAGTTGTTCTAAAGTATCCTAGACGATCTGAGCCCATATTAGGAAATCATTAAACAGATCAGAATCAAACGGTAATATAAACGAATTTGCTTGTTTTTGAAACAACTTAAACATTGGAATAATGAAAGCAGATGCAATGTTCTAGCGTTGCAATGCGGCAGTCAGGTGATAAATTCGCGTTGCCGGTGTTTTGTTCCTATATATTTGCAGCAACCTTGATCTCAAAGATCACAATAAGTCATCTTAAAGTTTGAGTTTAATCTCACTTTATAGCTTACACAAAAGTGTAAGAATTGTTCCTTAAAGGAAGACCATCATATAAATGTAATTTGAATTTTGAATGAAATATTCATCTTCAGACAAATCATTTAACAAATCTCTTTTAATGCATCAGCGTCCAATGAACTTTCAAACATTTTACTCGTCCTGATTTTTTTAACTTGTTTGTTAATTTGAATTTGAATACATATTTGTTTAAACTTCTGTTGTTTTGTTTGTTTTGTGTTTGGTATATGGCCCAGCATTTCACTATGGCAACATATGAAATCTTGAAGATGTTGTAGTTGTTAATAGTTCTGATATTATAACATATAGCCATTGTATTATTAATAAATTCCACTCCTTAACATCAGTGTCTTTGATTCACAGATTGTGATTGTGATTTAGCAGCACTGTAAAGGTTGTTAGCCCCACTGAATATGTTATGTGCAATATGAACAAGTTAATATTGACTTGCGATAGTAAAATAAAACCGCTGAAAGCAAAAACGATGACGTCGTGTGGGTAATATATAAAGGTTTCCGATAGACAGGGAATGTAATGGAGTGTGCGTGAATGAATATTTAGTTGATAATGTACTTAGTACGAACGATTGTATATTCATTACTTATAAATACTCAAAATGATACCATAAAAGTTATATTTTAGAATACATATTTCCTTCTTCCGGAATATTAAAATACAGGAATTGCGTTGTAAAGATCAATTTCACAAAATATACTAATATGGGAAAGAGTTTTGGCAACATTCATTTTGCTTTGGATTAACAACATTTGTAATAAATGAGGAAAGCAAACAAAATATTTATTTAAGGTAAATTACTTCGAATCGGGTAAAGCCAGGCTGTTATCAGTATTTCTGATGCAGACCAATAACCTCCAAATATCTAACAAACACTAATCTCTTCAGCAGTCATTAGGTATCTTGTGGATTTCAATTAACACAGTGTTAATTCGATACAGGCTCTGGCCTCCCTCTCCACCGAGTCGGGGTACCTCAATGAGTCATTGGGAAAAGGACTTTTTTCTTGTTTTCACGGCGTGACATAGCAAATGATGATTTCAAGGTGCCTTTAAAACTAGTAAAATCAGCTGTCATTTTATTTTGTTTTCAGTTCGTGAAGATCAGTGATGCAAATATAAGGTAAATACTCGTTTTCTACAAAGGAATATTAGTAACTAAAAAAACTAACTTACTTTAAATTGCATCAGTCACATCCAAACGTTTACAACAATTAGATAGTTCCAATGGTCAGACTTCTAGAGGCAGAGGTCATATGAGTTCGAAAGAATTGCTCTTAGTTTAACCCGCTATACGCTACTACTTTCTTTATTAGTTTGACAACGGTTCGAATTAGACACTGTATAAAATTAAGCAATGTATATAACAAATACGATACAAATTAATCTGCGAACATTTTTTTGATGATATTTTTTTGATCGTAACACTAGTTTTCTTGTTGAACATGCACCCGCACATACATGCATGATTCAGAGCGTGTTGGTCAACTTTGTGAGAAAAACGAAATAAGTAACAAATATTTATCCATCTTAGTGTCTATATGATTAATTCTGTATAACTTTTATATCTAGATTCTCTTCAATTTTCTGTTTTGTAATATTTATCCCCTCATTATATTTCGTATTTTCCAGAATTGTTCTGGTGGTCTTCAATCGTGTTGTCTTTAAATGTTCATTATGCTATACCGCCTTTTGTATTTGGCTATTTTAGAGCACACATAGGAACTATGGGATGTGTTTTGGGTGAATTGTGTCTGGTTTTATGATACCATAAAAGTTTCAGACATTTCTTTACATCAATTGGCTCTTTGAAGTGGAGTAATATGTATTTATGAAGACAATTTCGAAACACAAAGCCAATAATCCTAATACTAATACAATGTTGATGACCATCCATGTTTACGTGTGTACATGCAAAGATACATACATATATACATACATGCATACGAACATAAATGCATACATACATGGATACATACATTCAAGGATGAATATAATAGCAGCGTAAAATATTAATTATCTGCACAGAATGGACATCTATTGTTGTGTAAATGACCTGGATGTAGAGGCGATTTCTCCAGTTTTGAATCAATTGCAAATGATGGTCCCTGGCTTTGAGGAATGTATATTGTTTGAATGTTGTTTCCTCAGGAACCGCGTTGGAGAATGTGGCTGTAGCACACGTTTAATGTTTTTGTGTCATGCGATCGTTTGCACAAAGATTTATCAATATGCGCCTCTTCCAACGATGACGATAATATGTGCCAAATTTCAAAGCGATGCATGACAGTTGTTTGACAAATGGTGATCAATTGATTATATTTCATATTGAAATCAGCTGCGTGGTAAAAAAGAAAACGGCCATAAAATAAAAAACTCACAGGTTATTGTAGATATATGCTTCTTCAGTTGATGATAAAACAGGTGTATCCTTTTCAAACTGCGACTTGTGGTGTTTGCAAGATATGGTATACATTACATCATGTTGTAAATAATAAGCGAAATCACTCCTCAGAACGTCACATGAACATAGTGCTTTGTATATTATAAGTTTTCAGATGTTATCTGTAATATGCACCGATTTGTACAATGACGAGTAACAAACGTTTGGGCCAGCTGCGTTCAATAGATTGTTTCATATTGTGCATTCAACAAGAAGACAAATGGGGAATAATAAATTGCGTAGTCAGACTAATTTATCTCTACGCTTACCTTCAGTTGATCAACATAGCTTTAGGTGGTGATCTACTTTAAACGGGAGTATATTTAGTTTTACAAAATTGTGTTACTGACAGAAGACAGACGAACGGACATAGATTAAATACTAAGTATGATGCAGTGACATAACATTTTAGATTGATGAACGTGTGCTGCATATATTTAATATTAAATATATGAATTTCGGTGAAACCTTTCTCTGGACAGAAATATTATAGATAATGTTATTTTATTGTTAGATCACCATATTAGTCAGTTATCAACGGAGCTCTATGATGGAATTACAGAAACGCCGATGTCATTTATTAAATTTGTCTCCACGGTTAGAGATAACTGTTGCAAGCTAATCCATTATCTCGAAGCTGCTAATCATATATTCGGGCTTGTATAAATGTATGCGTTTAGACTTTACCAATTTGCGCATCAATGCGTTGTTTCGCTCACGTCAAAGTTGTAAAAGTCACCTTCCAATGAGTTTGTTTTTACGACATAACCTTTCACAAGAACACTATGCATCATCTGTTAACAATGTTCGGTGCAGAATAAATTACAATCAATACAATTTAACTGTATTACTACTTGTAAATCTATTGTAGTTCATTTGTTTCATATAATAAAGTAGATGAAGTATAGTATATCATAAATTATATTTATCAAAAGCAGTGACGTCTGGTTTCTTTCCTCTAAAGCACTTTTCATTTCAATTTATTATTACACA
Source organism: Sinohyriopsis cumingii (assembly GCA_028554795.2). NCBI lineage: Eukaryota > Metazoa > Mollusca > Bivalvia > Unionida > Unionidae > Sinohyriopsis > Sinohyriopsis cumingii. Next base: position 105,392,969 of record CM068837.1, on the reverse strand, counting down.
GATTAGCTGAATAAATTAGTATTGTGTCAGTTTCAACAGTTTATGAAAAGCTGCATCAAAAAGGGTGTGTGGCCTTATTTCGACGATCTTCCGTTTTGTTTCTAATGTTGGTTTCCCTTCTCAGTTTTTTCCATTTTGAAAAAGAAGATGGAATGTTTTACCTTACTGGTCATATTAAAAGACAAATCCGTATGCCATGAAACCCTAATACATGTACCTGACGTTGTGATATGTGAAACATGACATCATTATGTAATGCGCAGAGTCAAAAAGAGGAGGCTTTGGCTTTCCTGATGCGGCCAACACCATCAAGCATTATCCAATCCCCTTAAAATAAGGACAGCACAAAAAGAGCTCGAAACATTTTACCCTGGAAACGCTTAAAATGTAGAACCTCTGTTGACTTCGCCCAATGTTTTCCAAGCAACAATACTATGATTTCTACTGAATATTACATACGTAGTCCATGCCTAGTATGTCTTTGTGAATAAATCTATATAGTAATATTACATACATATTATGTGTGTGTATATATATATATATATATATATATATATATATATATATATATATATATATATATATATATATATATATATATATATATATATATATATATATATATATATATATATATATATATATTTGTGCATAAATCTATATTGTAATATTATATGAATATTACATGCCTAGTATGTCTTTGTGTATAAATATATAATGTAATATTAGATACATAGTTGAATAATATTATATCTTTGTGCATAAATCTAAACTGTAGTTTTAAATACAGAGTTCATGCCTAGCATGTCTCTGTGTATAAATGTATAATCTAATATTACATCCAAAATCCATGTCTAGTATATCTTTGTGTATAAATCTAAATTGTTATATTATATACATAGTACATGAATATTATGTCTTTGTGTATAAATATATAATGTAATATTACATACATAATCAGTGAATAGTATGTCCTTGTGCATATATCTATAATGTAATATTATATACATAGACCATGCCTAGTATGTCTTTGTGTATAAATCTATAATGTAACATTACATCCATAGACCATGCCTAGTATGTCTTTGTGTATTAATCTATAATGTAAATGTAAATACATAGACCATGCCTATTATGTATTTGTGTATAAATCTATAAGGTAACATTTCATACATAGTCCATGCATATTATGAATTTATGTATAAATATATAATGTAATATTAGATACATAGTTCATGCCTAGTATGTCTTTGTGTATTAATCTATAATGGAATATTACATATATTGTTAATGCCTAGTACGTCGTTGTGTATAAATATATTATGTATTATTACATCTATAGTCCATAACTAGTATGTTTGTTGCATAAATCTAAAATGTAATATTACCTCCATATTCTATGCCTAGTATATCTTTGTGCATAAACTTATAATGTAATGTTACCTACATAGTCCATCCTTAGTATGTCTTTGTTTAAATATATAATGTAATAGTGCTTACATATTCCTGGTCTAGTATGCATTTCTCTATAAATCTGAAATGTAATATTAGATAAATAATCCATGTGCAGCATGTCATTGTGTATACATTTATAATGTATTATTACATACATAGACCATGCTTAGTATGTATCTGTATATATATATATATATATATATATATATATATATATATATATATATATATATATATATATATATATATATACAATTCCTTTTTAACAAGTGTGGTAACTATATATTTAACCACGAGAATTAATGACTTCTATTTGGTCTTACACATGGTGGAGATCTGACTGTTAATATGGCCGCCACGGTGGTCATCTTGACCATTTTGTGATGGAATTTTTAATAAAATACCTCTTACAATAACTGGTCGACCATAAGTAACAATGGTAACACTCTGTCATTGTTACTCCTTCAGAACGAAAATCATATAAAACAGGGGTTTCCACAAGGATGCAGACGGGGCTATATATTGAAACAATGGGATGGATATAGATCCATAGAGCAAAGGTGGGTATAGGTCCAAAGGAATCGTTGTGTATTTGTCGGCAGTGCAGTGTCAGAACCTTGGATTCTCTATATTATGAATTTTGAAGAGAAAATATAACCATGTCTAGGCTTTTAAATAATTGTGTACATTTAGAACTTACAAAATTACAAATTCTATACCGTGTACATGGTAATGCTGATATTGCACACGGTGTTATTCATCCTTCAATGTAGAAAAAGTCGTTATACATCCAATACGTGGGACACTGTTTTTCATCCTTTAGTGTATTACACGGTATTTGTTATCCTTTACATTAGTACATAGTGCTATTCATCCTTTAATGTATTACACGTCGTTATACATCCTTTAAAGTGGGACACGGTTATTCATCCTTTGGTGTGGGACACGGTAATATTCATCCTGTAAATTAGTACACGGTGTTATTCATCCTTTAATGTAGTAAACTGCGTTATACATCCTTTAAAGTGAGACGCGGTGTAATTCGTCCTTTAAAATGTGAAACTGTGTTATTCATTATTTAATACAGTACACGGTGTCGTTGATGCTTTAGAGTGGGACACGGTATTATTGTTTCTTTAAAGTGGAGACGATGCTATATATCCTTTCTCATTGAAAGTCTTTAAGGTCAAATATTATTAAATGATGACAAGGAAAATATGATAAATTTGAGTCACAATGTGTTTAATACTTATACAATATTTTGGTACTGACTGGAACGTATATTTGAGTTTTACTGCCATTTCTTGTCCCTTTCCAGGTGTTGTTTCAAGCCATGTTTTCTTTGTTCGAGGTATCCGCTATGATCACGTTGGCCTAGAAATTGAACGGTCATGGAATCTATACACTTCTGAGTCATTCTGGTATGGTTATATTTTGTTTATCATTTGGAAAGGCACATTGAACTCATTTTCTCAAAATAATATTACCAATAAAAAGTAAAAGGTATCGTTACTAAGCAGCCAGACAAATAATCAACCAACAACTATTGTTCGGACTAAATACCACGATCATTTTAATATATGTTTTGATTTATGCTTGATTTGGAGACAGGACATAGGGATACACAGCCGTTTGATCAATCATATTGCTTGAAAAATTATATTAAATTGAAAAACAAAACCAAAATTATTTGTTCGAATCAATAATCATAAATTTTCTAGGGAATAATAGCTGAAACGTAAAGCTTATTATTGAAATTCGAGTTCATATAACCATGCAGTGCAAGTAGAAGTGTATAAGAAGTATTTTATTGATAACGGGGAAGCTTTGCAGCGGATTGCAAAATATGACGTGTTATCATTAATTTTTCCAAAGACTAATCCGAATGTACTGGAAGGAGTCAGTGATCCATAGTTGTAAGATCATCTATATCACCTTGGCGAAACAAGAAATGTTAAATCATTGCCAGGTGAGGACAAATAGCCCACAACCTACATAATTGTTCAAGAGAACATTAACTTTTCTGATCTAACTTGTAGTCCAAGTTTTCAATCCAAATATTTGCATCTGTCATACTTAACTGTATTACAAGTTATTTGTACAACACAATGTGTCCAGGATTATAAGAAGCAAAGGAAACATTTCTTCTCTCATTTTCCGTCTGCTAATTGAATAAGAACTACCAGTAGGTGGATGTTAACTAACATATCTCTCGGAAGATTGCGTCCTAGATCTGTGCGTCACTGAGTGTACACTTAGAAGAGAAAGAGTTAAATATTTTAAGCACAGACTATCTGTCCTTTCATTTTACTTGTTCAAAGAGACATATCGACAGTGCAACTAGGTTATCATATATTAACTCCATTTATGTAAATAGTGTAAGGAAAAATCTCGACGTAAATCTAACGGCTATTGATCTGTGTACTTTTCAAAGTATGATTAAAATTGAGAATTACTTTAAAAAACTAATTCTAACAGGCACCGATAAAGGTTGACGGTCTTGGTGATCATTGTTAATAACCGACCCACTTCTTGTTAATTGACATTATCCGTAGACACGATACATTCCGAATGATGTGTTTATCATTTATAAATATAAACATTGTAGATTGAATGCAGAATTGAAGTAAAACAATCACCTCAGATATCCCCTTCTTAATATGATTAAAAATATTTCCAGTGTATCCCATAATGTACACTTGGTCCTTCAAACTTTGAAAATATCATCCCTAGTCATTGAGGAAATAAACCCGGAGACTTAATACGGCCTAATGTGGGAACTGAACACATATATATATTGGATATAAGGATACAGTTTATCCTTCCTACCCGCCATACTAAGAGATTGGAATTGAATACCCGTTAAAACAAAATTACCTTTTAATAAACTGAACTGACAAGCATCCAAGGTATTTCTTGGAAATGTACATGGTATTTTATTCCACGAAAGATAAAGCTTGTGAAAGTAACATACAACAGTGCAGTATGAATTGTTCTTCGGCTTTTTCTTCATGTAATCAGAGAATACAGATTGTATGTTAATTATTATCAAATGTGTTCTTGAATTATGGAAAAATCTGAAGAGCTTTCTCAAGCGGAACAAGAATGGAAGACACATTAAGAAATCCAGTTATTATCCATTAATATAATATGGACATCTTGAAAGTGCAAAATATTTATATTGAAATTAAAATATTTATCTTTCACTGATGTTGGCTTCCTGATTCTTGATTAAACAGTACTAAAAGCTATTTTCCCATTTGATTTTACTCCAATTTTGTTATGGTAATATACAAATAATCAAGCAAGTGTGGTTTGTACCGATACATATTGTATCCATACTTTTCAACTCCGATCATCTAAAATACACCGTCCAAGTCACGTGATGTTAACGGTGCATCATGTCTAACGTGATGTTAATGGTGCATTATTTTCATATAATTATGTACAATTACCATTGTCAAAAAGGGACATAACTCGTCCAAAAATTGTGTGCGTAGAATGAATGGTCAACTTGAGTATTTTATTATATGACGTCAATCCACCAAAACCTACGAGAGTAGTTTCATTCGCATAATTATAAGCGTAAATGATATTGCATCCACGTATACGACAAATGGGCAATAACTCTTAAAAGTCAGTAGTACAAATATTTGTCACTATGTACACCTGTAGATGATGACCATAACGTTTACTGAATTTTATGGTGATGTGCAAGATAGCGTGATAGACAGTGAGACAGACAGACAAACCATACATATGATTAAATATTAAGTATGATGCAGTGAAACACTACGTTAATTTACGTGAACTGGGTCTGTACACCAAGCCTATAACATAAAATGAAAATTCAACGAAAATGTCTATGGAGACATATATTAAATATTCAAGTCTAGGTTACTTTTTTGTTGTGTCGCTACGTGTATATGCTAAAGTAAATCCCATACAATTTAAAAAATATGTTTTGTATGATCCCGGCATGATGAAGCAAATCCTTTAACGTAACATTTGAAAATTTATATTCTTGCTGAAATATATTGACGCGTTTTGACTGCATCAGTTTTCACATTAATGATTCATTTCGTCTATCTGTCACATGAGACTTAAGTAAAGTTTCAGTGCACTTATTTATGCACAATTCATAATAAAAGCGCTATAAATTATAAAAAGCTACACATCCGCGTTATAGACTAATTGCCAGTAGGACAAATACTCAAAACAGTGAAATGACTGACATAGAAATGAATGAATATCAAATGTAAAGCGTCAACTGACATATCAATTACAAACTCTTAACTTAGGGTAGTAAGAATGGATGATTCTACAACGCGCGTGCGCTTGTGTGTGGATGTAGTATGAGTCTAAAAAGCAGAATGCATCTAAACTGAAATACTAATATTTTCTATAAAGGAATTTCAGGTTTTATTTAAATTTAATTTATTGACAAACTTTTATAATATGTTGTGGGAGTCGATCGTGGCCATATTATGAAACATGTTCTCTCGATTTGAGATAGTATAGGTTTCTATATGAGTTAATGATGAACTGGGAGAGAGAGACAGAGAGAAAGAGACGGGGGGGGGAACTTTTAAAATAGTGGACTCAAAGCTTAGTTAGAGATAACATGCAAAATGAAATGTTTCCTTAGTGGAAAATTTTCTAATTACAACAATTTGCGCAAATATGAGATACAATGAGAGGCAAATCACTGTTCAATTTGTTTTTAAAATAAAATAAAATTAAAATATCATGATTTAAAATCTGTATTTTCTGTTGAGAGAAATTCACCATATTCTAAATGAATGTGCCTGCCATATTGTAACATTTTTAGAAGATGTGTACTCTTTTATAATTGTCAGGCGATATAGAAAATAATGAAACTTAAAAGACAAAAAATATTGTATTCCACAATTCAGGCAACCCTTCTAACATCGAAGAAAAGTAGCTCTACTCATTTGTGCAATTGTATGTTTCCAGAAAGTTTACATGTTATTTCTTTGCGATCATATCCTCAAAGAACAACAAAATAAATAGCACAAGACTGATCTTTTTGAGATACATGGCTTCAACATTATTCGATCGTAGGACATTGTGAGGAGGTTTTCATGGATGAATTAAACATAAGCCTTGATAAATAGTTATGGTGTCGGAGAGAATTATCTTTAAAACAATTGTGTCACTGATAGTTATTTAAAATCTCAAAATATCAAAATTGTCAAACTTCTACTGATTTTAGGTCATAGCGAAAGACATACATACATATATTACTTTATAATGACAAAATGCGAATTTTCCAAAAATGTCAATTTAGTTTAACAAGGATTAACTGATTAAAGAACATAAAGTTGGTATGCCAAAGGCCTTCCAAAGAAAAGCCGTAGGGAATAGGGCAATGTATATGCTTTTCAAAGAAAAGCCGTTGGGAATTATAGCAATCAATAGGGTCTTTGAACGAAAAGACTATGGGACAATATGGCGTTGTATCGTAAGGTAGTTTGAAGTTGCAGTAATGGTTATCATTCAAAATTTCTCCCACATATTTTTGATAATTAGTTTACACAACAGTTCGAGATTGAGCCATACACACCTTTCCCGTAAACAATGCACTTTTAAATGAAATTTCACCTGATCTTCGTTAATCCCCCCCCCCCTTTCTCTCTCTCTCTCTCTCTCTCTCTCTCTCTCTCTCTCTCTCTCTCTCTCTCTCCACACAGAGGTTCTAATTGTTTGAGTAGAATCATTTATTTTTCGTATTTCAGATTGGAGTGTGACCATTGGTGAATGGTAACATATACTTAGAGATGTTATGTATGTATCTGATTATAACTTTGCTAAGAAAAATCAATAGTATGGTGATATTACAGACAGGAAAGAGTTTCGTTTTCGGACTATGGTAATACATTGATCTGTAGGAAGAAGAAGAAGATAAAGGAGAGAAATTAATATTATATGGGAACATAGAAGGAGATGAGGAGTTTGGAAAGATGAAAATGCATACGTTTTATATAACTTTTTATGAACTGGAATATCCCCAGTATAAAGTGTTATTCTCAACATCATGCATCACACAGTAATACACACCTAGGTTGCTTTTCTCAGTAAAAAGTGCCTATTATACTCAACATCATTTATCACTTAATCAAGTACAACAATATTACTTCTCTTATAAAATGCATATTATACTCAGATTCATTATCAATCAAGTACAACTAAATTCCCTCGCCAATTATAAAATGCCTATTATACGCAACATACATATACAATACAATCAAGTACAGCCAAACTCCTTCTCTCATTATACACTGCCTACTTTACTCAATTTCATGTATCAATCATGTATAGTTAGGTCCTCGTCTCAACATACATTATCATACTAAATTGTATCAGTCCTCAGATTATCTGAACAATGCGTCTATTCATACAAATATTTATTTTTCACTGATGTTGGCTTCCTGATATTTTATGAAGCCGTAGTTAAAGCTATTTTTTTCATTAGATTTGCTGCAGTTCGGTTAATGGTAATATACAAATAATCAAGCAGATGTGTCTGTACCGATATATATTGGATACATACTATTCAACTCCGTTCATCTAAAATACACCGCCCAAGGCAAGTGATGTTAAATCTGCATCATGTCCATATAATTAAGCAAAACCCATATTGTCAATATAGGACATAACTCTTCCTTTATTGTTGTGAATAAAATAATTGGTCAAAGTGAATATCTTCTTATTTGACATTAATCCACTAAAACCTCCGAGAGTAGCTGCATTTTAAAAATTATTTCGCACACGTCATTACGCCATTGCATCCACCTATTCGGCAAAAAGGGCAATAACAATTAAAAATAAGTAGTACTAAGATTTTTCAAAATGTACATCTGATGACCATAATATTTACGTTAGTGGATGGCGACGTACACATTAAGTTTCGTTCCCTTCACAAAAGTCTCTGACAGATGGAGAGACAGACGGAGGAACGATATGATTAAGTACTAAATATGATGCAGTGAAAGTGTAAATTGATAAACGTGTAGCGAAGGTGTACACCATGTCTCTAACATAACAATTAAATTCACCAACAATTGTAACGGAGACAGCTATTAAATATTAAAGTCTAGGTTACCTTGTTGCTGTGTCATTATGTGTATATGCTAAGCAGTTGTAAAATCGCCGATATTATTATTTGTTTTGATTCCGGCATCAAATGAATGATGAAGCAACTCCATTATCGCAAAATTGCAAATTATATATATATATATATATATATATATATATATATATATATATATATATATATATATATATATATATATATATATATATATATATATATATATATATATATATATATATGTATGTATGTATGTATATGTATATATGAGTCATTTTGACATAATCATTGTTCATATTTATGCTTCATTATACTTGTCTCGTACCTGGAGAGTAATGACCAAGTCTATTTATGTATGCACATTTCCTAACAAAATCTCTGCAAATCATAAAACGTCAGACAGCCTCGTTATAGACTAATTGCCGGTACGATGCGTACTCAAAACTTTGAAATGATGTGACGCATTTATAACTGACTGATCTAAATTTTAAACATCGAATCACAAAGTAATCTCCAAAGTTTCAATTAGGGTAGTAAAAGTGGATGATTATATAGCACGAGCGTGTGTGTGTGTGTGTGTGGAAATAAAAATGCATCTAAACTGAAATACTAATGGTTTTTAAAAGAAATTTTAGGTTTATTTAAAGATAATTTATTGACAAAAGTTTTTAAAATAGTGTTTTGGGAGTTGATTTTGACAATTATATGAGACATGTTCTCTCAGTTTGTGATAGTAGTTGCCTGTATAGCAGTTAACTTGGTTGCATCGAAAGATATAACGAAAGAGAGATTTGAACTTAAATTTAATTTGGTAGAAAATATCTCCAATTATATAACTACAACATCCTGCGGAAATATGAGGTAAAATGAGAAACAAATCCTTGTTCAAAGTTATCCTTCAAAAATAAAAAATGAATTAATCATGAATTAAAAAATTTCTTTCCTGTTGAAAAAACTGCGCCGTATTCTAATTGAATGTGCCTGTCATATTGTAATCTATTTAGAAGCTGTGTACCGTTTAATAATTGTCAGGCGAAATAGGAAATGATGACTATTAAAATACAATATTATTTAAAGCCTCAATTTAGGTTACCTTCTTACGTCGAAGTCAAATCGCTCTTCTCATTTGTACAATTGTAGTTTTCCATATAGTGGACATGTTATTTCTTTGCAAGTATCTCCACAAAGAACAGCATAATAAATAACACGTTACTGATTTCATTTTCGAGATACAATGACGCCAACATTACTCGATCGTGGGAAACTAAGAAGGTTTCCATATTTTAATTAGGCATAAGCAATGGTTAATATGATTGGTGTCGGAGAGAATTGTCTTTAAAATAATTGAATATTAAGTAACAATTGTGGCAATCATAGTTATTTAAAATCTGAAAATGTCCATGTTATCCACCTCCTACGAATATCAGACTAATCAAAGACCGACAGAATTGTGATAGTATACAATCTACAAATGTACATATTCCAAATATGACAAAGTATTGGAGCAAGTACTCGCTAATTAAAAGACAGAAACGTAGTATGCCATTGGCCTTGCAAAGGTAAACCGTGAGGAAATATAGCAATCAAAAAGGATTATGGTAATCAACTGGCCTTCAAAAATAAGCCGTAGGGAATATATCAATTGACAGGCCTTCCAAAGAAAAGCCGTATGACAAATATGGCACTCCACTGTCACGTAGTTTAAAATTACAGTAATGGTTATGTTTCAAAATCTCACATATTTTTGTATCAATGGGTTACACAACAGTTGGAGACAGCGAGACGCACCTTTCCCGTAAACAATGTGCTTTTAAATCTAAGTTCACCTGACCATCGTTACTTTCTCTCCCTCTCTCTCTCTTTCTCTCTCTCTCTCTCTCTCTCTCTCTCTCTCTCTCTCTCTCTCTGGTCACATGGAGGTTCAAATTGTAGGAGTGAAATTATTTATTGTATTTAATGCAGATCGGAGAGTGATCATTGATGAATTGTTGCATATAAATAGAGATGTTATATATGCGTCTGATTAAAACAAGATTTAAAAAAATTGCTATTATGGTGATGATATTACAAACATGAAAGCCTTTCGTTTTTGAACTATGGTAACAAACAGTTGTGTAGGATGAACACGACAAAGGAGACAAAATGAAAATTATATTGGAACAGAAAAATGGATCAGGATTTTGAAAAGATGAGAACTCATGTTTTATACAATTTACATTGAACTGGAATAACCCCACTATAAAGTGATATTCTCAACATCATGTGACAAACAAATAATATACACCTCGATTACTGTTTGTCAGTGCAAAGTGCTATTTATACTAAACATCATAGATCACTCAATAAAGTACACAAAATTCCTTCTCTCATTATAAAATGAATATCATACTTAAAATCCTGTACCACTCATTCATGCACATAAAGGTTCCTTCTTTCATTAAGTACATTCTCAACATTATGTTTGAAGCTTGTACAACTAGGTTCTCGTCGCAAAATAATGTCTTATACTAATGTATCAGTTATTAGAGTATCCGAATAATGCGTATATTATTGGTACAAGTGGCAAGATAAATTGTGAGGTACTTTGCGTCTACGATCCTTGCTTTTGTTTCATATGTTGGTTTTTCCTTGCCAATGCTGTTATTTCTATGACAAAGAGAAGCAAACGTTCCCTTGTTTTTTAGAAACAGGAGGTGAACGCTTGCATCATGTAAAGCGACCGACTATGGTAAACGATTATATAGATAAAATATGTAAAGATTCTGATGGTGAAGTACATTGTTTGTCATGAGAAGCATTTCTGATTTAGTCAGAGTATCAAAAAGAAACAATGAGTATCATTGTTTTTAATGTATCCTAGACGACGGAAACCTTTATTAGAAAAGGTGAATCCGTATTATAACATCATTGAACAGATCAGAATCAAACGGTAATATAAACATATTTGCTTGTTTGTTTTGAAACAACTGAAACATTGGATTTATGGAAGGAGATGTAATGTTCTAGCGTTGCATTTCGGCAGTCAGATGATTAATCCGCGTTGCCGGTGTTTAGTTCCTATATATTTGCAGCAACCTTGATCTCAAAGATCACAACAAATCATCTTAAAGTTTGAGTTTAATCTCACTCCATAGCTTACACAATGCAGTTAGAATTGTTCTTTAAAGGAAGGTCATCATATAAATGTATTTGAAATTTTGAATAAATCTCGTTTAATATATCAACTTCTAATGAACATTTAAATTATTCGTCCTGATTTTTCTAACTTGCTTCATTATTGGAATTTTGTACCCATAATTATTTAAACTTGTGTTGTTTTGTTTGTTTTGTGTTTGGTATATGGCCCAGCAATTAACCATGGCAACATATGAAATTCTGAAGGTTTTGTAGCTGGAAATAGTTCTGATATAATAAAATGTAAACTTGGTATTATTAATAAATTCCATTCATTGACAACAGTGTCTTTGATTTACTTATAGTGATTGTGATTTAGCAGCACTGTAAAGATTTTTAGATTCCTAGAAGATGTTATGTGCAATATAAACAAGTTAATATTGACTTGCGATAGTAAAATAAAACCGTTAAAAACAAAACTGATGAGGTCGTGCGGATAATACATAAAGGTTTCCGATAGACGGGGCATGTAAATGGTGTGAGCGTGAATGAATATTTACATGACAATGTACTTAGTACAAGCGATGGTAGATCCATTGCTTATAATTACTCAAAGTGATGCAATAAACGATAGAATAAATATTTACTTCTTCCTGAATATTAAAATGCAACAATCGCGCTGTAAAGATCAATTTAACTAAATATACTGATATGGGAAAGTGTTTTCGCAACATTGATGTCACTTTGGATTAACAAAAGATGTAATGAATGAGAAAAGCAAACAAAATATGTATTTAAGGCAAAGTACTTCGAATCGGGCAAAGCCCTATGAAGCTAGGATATTATTAATATTTCTGATGTACACCAATAACCCCCAAGTATCAAAAACACACTAATCTCTTTAGCACTCATAGGGTAGCTCCTGGATTTCAATTAGAACAGTGAGTTTTCGATACCGGCTCTGGACCCACGTCTCCCCCGAGTGAAAGTACCTCAATGAGTCCTTTGGAAAAGGACTTATTTCTTGTTTTCACGGCAACACATAGCAAATGATGAGTTCAAGGTGCCTTTGAAACTAGCAACATTAAAATTAGCTGTCATTTTATCTGGTTTTCAGGTGTGCAGATCAATGATGCAAACATAAGGCGAATAATCGTTTTCTACAAAAGAATATTTGTAACTAAATAACATAAATTATTTTAAATTGCATGAGCGACAACCAAACGTTTAAATAATTCAATAGTTCCAGTCGTCAAACATCTAGAGGCAGATGTCATAAGTTAGAAAGAATTGCTCTTAGTTAAACCCGCGCGCCTCTTTGTACGTTACGACATTCTTTACTCGGTTTGACAACGTTTCGAGTTAGACACTGCATAAAACTAAGTAATGTATATAATAAATACGATACAAATTAATCTGCGAACATTGTTTATTTGAGGATATTACGTGTGTACATACATTTTGTGACCGTAACACTAGTGTTCATGTTGAATATGCACCCGTACATACATAAATGATTCAGTGTGTGTTAATCAACTTTGTGAGAAAACCGAAATAAGTAGCAAAGACTTATATATCTTAGTGTCTATATGATTAATTTTGTATAACATTTATATCTCTTCAATATTTCTGTGTTGTAATATTTATCCCCTCATAATATTTCGTATTTCCCTAGTATAGAAATGTTCTGTTGGTTTCAATCGTGTTGTCTTTAAATATTAATGATGCTATACCACTTTTTGTATTTGGCTATTTTCCAACACGCATAGGAACTATGGGAAGTGTTTTGGGTGACTTGTGTCAGTTTTATGATAACATTCAAGTTTCCGACCTTTCGTTACATCACTTGCTCTCTGAAGTGCTGTAATGTATATTTATGAAGACAGTTTCGAAACACAAAGCCAGTATACGTAATATTAATACAATATTGACGGCCATCCATGTTTACGTGCATACATGCAAAGATACATACATATATACATACATACGAACATAAATGCATACATACATACGTACATACATAGATAAGGATGAATAAAATAGCAGCGTATAGATATTTATTATCTGAACCGAATGGACAACTATTGTTGTGTCAATGACATGGATATAGAGGCGATTTCTCCCATTTGTAATCAACTGCAAATAAAGGTCCCTGACATTGAGGACTGTTTATTGATTGACTGTTGTTTCATCTGGAACCGCTTTGGAGACTGTGGCTGTAGCACACTTTTAATGTTTTTGTGTCGTGCAGACATTTTGCTACGCTCATTAAGTTGAACAAATTAATGTGCGCTTACAGCATTTCGATATTGTTTTAATTTATTTGTGCTAGTTCCTTTTATCTCACTTTATGTTTGGTTTTCTTTTTGAATGATCATGTGTTAATATCGTTTTGTTTTGCCCGTGCTGTTGTCGTCCGTCAACGTTTACTAGTTTCTAGTTCGCTAAAACAGTTCATTTTGAATGATCTATATCGTAATTATATTTGGTGTGATCTTTCTTAATAGTTTGGTTTCTTGTTGTTAGACCTATTTTCATCTTCCCCGGATCCATTGACTACTAGTTTGTCTGTTTTACATATATATAACAAATGTGACGATGTTCGTGTAAATATTTTACTTCATTACCTTAACAACGGATCTCATTTAGATCAAACTCGACAGTATTTTTACCTTTGATTACGCCGTATCAAAATGTATCTGTCTATCTGGCCGTATCAAAATGTATCTGGCTTTTCCTCCGTTTTAGTACGTATGCAAGTTCGTTTTTTTAAAACTTCTTATGTACATCTGATTCAACCTTGTATGAATAGTAAATAGTACCATGTGTACCTAAAGTGAAGCCAGGTTGACATATTTGGGGCTGTTGTACCTTCTATACCAACAACATTTAAATCACGTTCTCTTCTAAACCTCAAAGGCTTGCTTGATAAAAACGCATACACATGTTGTCGAAATATATTTCTTGCAGCATGAGACTTTGTAATAAACCCAAACAAGAATTATAATAACTTCGACTAAATCGTCACCCAAATTTACCTACCTAAACTGACAGAGTATATTTTGGGAAATTCAATTCGTGACCATGCCCTAGCAATTTCATATCATACACACTTTTGCTTCTTTGGTCAAATTCATCATACCAAGTTAATATTTATGAGATATATCAAACACCAGTATTTTTCATATAATTTAATTATAAAAATGTTCAGTAGACCCTTGCACAATCAGGTTGCTTTAGGTTGTCTCTTTACAACGCCAGCCGTATTCAAAAACCAGAATTTCACGTTACGTTTAAGTACAGCCATCATTTGGCGTGTTACTCAAATCCTTATGTACATATTTGGTATATAATGTACGCACCTAGCAAAACTATAAACAATGTTTGCTTCTGCATAAAGCTATTTTGTTGTATATTGATCGAGATGGATAACAGAGGTGTTGTGCATTTACATTTCCTCTATAATGTTTGAGATTGAAAACACAAATGTGTTGTGTTATGAATGTTCTTCTATAATGTTTAAGACTGAAAATACAAGTACTGTATATTGTATTTTTTCATCATGTTATGTTAAAAATAGGGAAGACAAGTGTGGTGCATTGTATTTTTTCTTATACTCTTTGACATAGAAAACAGAAGTGTGGTATATATTATTTTCATTATTTTGTTCCAGATAGGGAACCTAAAACTATTGTGTGTTGTATTTGCTCTGATCCCGCTCAAGACAGAGAATCTAGGTGTCACGTATTATACTTGACTATATGTTGTTCGAAAAAAAAAAGATGACACAAACATTGTTGTGTTTTGTACTTTTTCCTATTCTAAACGCGACAGAATACATAAAAAATAATGTCTTTTATTTGACATCCTAATTTACATTTTGGAATGACTGTTTATATGCCTAGTGTGTGGCAAATATTGTTCCCCTATTGATGCTTTAGACTGGAAAGAAATAATTTATTCCGTGCAATGAGAAAATACTACTGTCACCGATATTATTTTTTCACTTAAGCCTAGAACGTGTATTTGCAACATCCCCATCTGCTTTATTAAAACATGCATGTCCTTATGTTTAGTTATTTGTTTGCACATATGGAAATAGTTTTTATTAACAAACGTTTATACAGCTGTAACATTGTAATTAAATAAGCCCGTTATTGTGCTTTTGTATATTATAGAGCGATTACAAAAACTATTATATTGAAATGTTCATGTATAGTCTAGATAGATAACTTACGCTTTATTGGTAAGTTGCCTGTGTATCGTCTAGCTCGGTTATAGTACTTTATTGTTGAAATGCTTTTCATAGCGATCATTTGCACACATTTGTATCAATATGCGCTCCTTCAGACGATGACGATAATATGTACCAAATTTCAAAGCGATCTATATAAGTTTTTGACAAATTATAATCAATTGCTTCTATTTTATAATGAAATCAGCTGCGTGGTAAAAAAATCAAACGACTCTAAAATTAACAACTCACTGTCTATTGCAGATATGTGTTTCTTCAGTGGACAATACAACAGGTGTATACTTTGCAAACTGCGACTTGTGGAGTTTGCAAGATTTGGTATACGTTACAACATGCTGCAAATAAAAAGTGCAATTACTCTATTAAAAACGTCCAAGTAACAAAGTACAAGGAATATGCGAAGTTTTCAGGTGTTATCTGTAATAAGCGCCAATTTGTACAGCGACCAGTAACACACGTTGTGGCTAGCTGCGTTCTCTAAATTGTTTCATATTCTGCATTCAGCTACAAGACAAAAAGAGTAATAATAAATTGCGTCGTAAGACTAATTTATATATACGCTTACCTTTACAAGGCGATCGGCTTAAAACGGGAGTCTATTTAGTTTTACAAAATTGTGCTACTGACAGAAGACAGACGAACGGACACTATAATTAAATACTAAGTATGAAGCAATCATATATCATTTTAGATTGATACACGTGTGCTGTATATGTTTGATATTTTATATTTAAATTTCGGTGAAACCGTCCCCTGGACAGAAATATTATAGTAATGTTATTTTGTTGTCACATCATTATGTGAGTCCGTTATCGATGTAGCTATAGGATAGAATTACGAAAACGCCGATGTCATTTATTAAATTTGTCTCCTGGGTTATAGAGAAATGTAGAAAGCAAATCCTTTATCACGAAGCTGCTAATCATCTATTCGAGCTTCGACAAATTTATGCGTTTAGACTGAATCAATTTGCGCATCAATGCGTTGTTTCGCTCACTTCGGAATTGTAAAAGTCACGTTCCAATGAGTTTATTTATACAACATAACCTTTCACAAGAACACTATGCATTATCTCTTAACAATGGTCGGTGCAGAAAAAATTACAGTCAATACAATTTAACTGTA
This sequence comes from Sinohyriopsis cumingii, assembly GCA_028554795.2. Classification (NCBI taxonomy): domain Eukaryota; kingdom Metazoa; phylum Mollusca; class Bivalvia; order Unionida; family Unionidae; genus Sinohyriopsis; species Sinohyriopsis cumingii. Next base: position 105,375,906 of record CM068837.1, on the reverse strand, counting down.
TTGCATTTGAAAATATACTGTACTTCATTTATTTTCTAATAATAAACTAGATGAAGTATTAAAGTCTTAAAGTATATTTATCAAAAGCAGCTTCGTCTGGTGAATATAATTTCATGTTTCTTTTCTCGAAAAACACTTTTCATTCCAGTTTAGTATTACACAGACTAGCTGAATAAAACATTATTTTGTCTGTTTATGAAAAAAGCTGCATCAAACAAAGGTGTGTTGACTTATTTATACGATCTTCCTTTTGTTTCTAATAGTAGTTTCTCTTCTCAGTTCATTCCGTTTTGAAATAGAAGATTGAATCTTTTACATTACCGGTCATATTTAAAGACGGAACGGTATGCCCGGAAACCCTAATACATGTACCAGACGTTGTGATATGTGAAACATAACGTCGTTATGTAATGTGCATAGTCAGAAAGAGGAGGTTGTGGAGGAACTGGTGCAGCCCTTCCCATCAGGCATTACCCAGTCCCCTTAAAAATAAGGACAAAACAAAAGGAACTCGCAACATTTTAACGAGTGATTTTTCTTTGCAATCAAACAAATTTAATAATGCCCTGGAAATGCTTAAAATTTAGAACCTCTGTTGACTTCGTCTAATTTGTTCCAGGCAACAATAGCATGATTTCTCCTAAATTGTACATACATATTACATGCCTAGTACGTCTTTATCTATCATCGGAATCCACAGAACATGCCTAGTATGTCTCTGTCTATAAATCTATAGTCTAATAATACATCCATAGTCCATGCCTACTATGTCCTTGTGTGTAAATCTATAATGTAAAATTACATTCATAGTCCAGGCTTAGTGTGTCTTTGTGTAAAAACCTATAATGTACTATTAAATATATAGTCCATCACTATTATATCTTTGTGTATAAATCTATAATATAATTTTAGATACATAGTTCATGCCTAGTATATCTCTGAGTATAAATATAGTCTAATATTACATCCATAGTCTATATCCGCTATGTTTTTGTGTATAAATCTATTATGTAATATTACCTCTATAGTCCATGCCTAGTATGTCTTTGTTAATCTATAATGTAATATTACTAACACAGTCCATGGATAGTATATCGTTGTGTATAAATCTATATTGTAACATCACATATATTGACCATGCCTAGAATGTCTTTGTCTATAAATTTATAATGTAATATTACATATATAGTCCATGCCAAGTATATCTTTGTGTATAAATCTATAAGGTACTATTGTATATATAGTACATGGCTAGTATGTCTTTGTGTATAAATATGTAATGTAATATTACATACATAGTCCATGCCTAAGATGTCTTTGTGTATAAATCTATACTGTAATATTACATACAAAGTCCTGGCCTAGTATGGTTGCTCAAGTGCAAACTTCGGATGATAGAAAATGAGCGACATAGAACTAGTCTACTTGAGAAATCTGTGAAATACAAAAAGAACATGATGATGATGTTGATGATGATGATGATGATTATGATGATGATGATTGTGTTGATGATTGGGTCGATGCTGAAACTTTCAATTGTCATATTTTTAATTAATGTTACTCTGTATAAACAAACAGTTAAAATTCTAGTTGCCATATTAATTATACATTTCAGAATATACTACAAACTTCAGTAACGACGATATCAAATAAAACCGGTTTTAATACCTGATTTACTAGACGATACAATTATTTTTCCTAATTTAAATTTTTACAACAACGTGACATAGAGAATTATACAGTCTTCAAATACAAATTCGTGACAATGCATCAAGGTGCAATAAGTACAGTGAGAGTTTTATAAAAACACCTTTTCATGTTACCTGCAAATACAGGGAGAACTATTTTGAACTTCAAAGAATCCTCATGGTCAAACGGATAGATCATTCTTATCATTAAGAAATCCATCAATTCAAGTTCCATATATACATATATATATATATATATATATATATATATATATATATATATATATATATATATATATATATATATATATATATATATATATATATATATATATGTATGTATGTATGTATGTATGTATGTATATACTATTTTATAGTATCTTGCATTCAGTTTCATTATATCACAAATGGTGTTAAATTTAAACTTTTTTCTTCTTCAAAATTCGAACTTTAGGCTCCTCCTCGTAAGTGCCGCAACGAAAGTTGTGAGAAAGTTTTCTTTCTGTTATCGAATAATCTTAACTCAGTGAATGAATAATGATTATGCTGGGAAGCCCTACTCGTAAAACCATGAAATGTATTCTAGTCTGATATTATAAATTATATTCTTTTCCAATTCAAACTTTAAGTTCCTTAATAAATGCCGCAGAATAAAATGGTTGCTGAGGACGTAGTGGTAAATCAGAATTCGTTAATATTTTTTAACAAGGGGTTCAATATATGTAAAAAATACCGCATACAAAGAACGTTGGTGCAATTAAAATGTACTTGAAAATCTTATCAAATATATTTTAAACGTAAATAATGGTTAAACTGCCTATAAACTACGTTACCTTCCATGAAGAGCTGGGTCAGATCAAAGAGCTATTTAGGTGTGACTTAATTTCCTCTGTCTTGAAAAAGGTTTTAGATTGTGCCTATTTTCTCCATTTCGCAATAAAACGCAATGAACATAAATCGCGTTCTGATGAAAAACAAAAAGGTTTACACTTTTTTTAAATATTTGTTCAAGGTGTTTCCAAGAGCTTACTTTATTCAGGAAGCAAGCTATTTAATACTTAGTTAATATCGTGGTTCAGCTACACTTTCAGAATATATTGTTCTAATATATAGTGAATATTTGGCCAAATCGCCATTTTAAGCAACTACCAAAACGGTTTCCGAATTTTCAGATTTTGACTGCGTTTGAAATCTTACTTGTAACGTTCTGATTTCCGAAACGTATGACAAATTTTAAAAAAATTTTATCCTAACTCTGGTTATATATGGTAAGTCTTTATTCAGTTGTTTAACTGGATCTAGTTTCGAGATTCGTCTGCACAGCTCCAGTGACATAGTGATTAAAGCGTCCGCCCCGGATGCGGGGGTCGTGATTTCGATCCCCGGCCGAGTCATACCAAAGACTTATAAAATGGTTCAATTAGGTGCCTCGCTTGGCGCTCTGCATCAAGAGGTTAGTGTTAGAACTTTTCGGCCTGGTGTTAGGATAATGTAAATGGATGGGACATCTTGCTACATATCTGACGCATGATGCCCCGGTGCAAAATATCACTATACTTTGTAACACTGCAAACATTGTAGCGATATGCCCTGACAAATTGTTAAAACTACGTTACAAATCCAAATCACAAACAAATACACACACACGCAAATTATTCTGCGTGAGTAGGCAACATTTGAGAGTACGAGCAAAATAGTTAAAATTAAAATTCAAGTTTTATGTTTCTGATATTTTACCTACTAAATGATGAATAACGTTTCTTCAACCAGTGGTCTCGTCCCTTCATCTATGTTTCCAACATGCTTGAAAACAAATATTCCTTGGTGTTTACGTGTTACGCTTGTAATTTTTCTTAGGCTGTTTGAAGGTTTCTACAGCTTTATATGTGATAGATACCTTTGAAGTTCTACTTTCACAGACAAGGACAGCGTATCTGATAGTTCACTGCAAATCAGCCGTCTTCTCGTTGTTCTTAAACATAAGTTTGTTATCGCCAGTATAGCTGTCACACATAAAAGCGTTTGTCCAACCTTTACAAAATATTATAATCTCAACTCCTAAAAAAGGGATGGTAAATGATTATGGGATTTTCCCTGAAATATTTCTTACAATGTCTAGTTTGTCCTAAATGAACATTTTGTCACTGTAATGCTAAAAAGGGTCTAGACCAACGTATATACTTGAGAAGGATCGTCAGTAACATCCTGTGGATCGGTTGTTCTTCCCTGGGTCTTGTTTGGTTTTTCTTCCAATAAATATACCAGACAGTCGCCAGATATAGCCTTTCCATTGCTCGCAAAAGGCGTTATCACCACAATGCCACCATTCCTCTTTAACAAGTGGTGACTAGATAATTTTTGCACGCGACATATTATGACGTTTATTTGGTCTTAAAATATGGTGCCGATCTGACTTCTAATATGACCACCACGGTCATCATGTTGACAATTTTGTGATGGAATTTTCACTAAAATACCTCTTACAATATCTGGTCGACCATAAGTAATAACGGTAACAAGCTGACATCTTTTCTCCTTCATAAGGAAAATCATATCAACCAGGGATTTCCACAAGGCTGCAGAGCTGATTAATTGAATTGACAAAAAGGCATGGTCTTAATCTCCCATGTAATACTTCCTTGTGTGTCTAAAATATTCATAGTGGCCTGTACTGCCACCGGGTTCTTATTTCCAAATCAGGCAGCATGGATTTGTTGCGTTCCAAACCATGGTGCTTCTTATATATAGATACGCACAAGCGTTTATCCAACACTGCTCAATTTTCAGTTTTATTCTGTTATAAGCCTCCACATGCGTTTTATGATAAAAAGACTTAATATCTGCCATTAGTAGAATTAAGACAAATATGTAAGTCAACCCTTGTAAGATAATTAAGTATGCCTATTTCAAGGTATCAAAATTCGTTTTGGTCGCAAATTCAAAGTACTTTCAAAATGAAGTCTGCCTCAGTTACCTCAAATGACCCATTACTGACTACGGCACTAACATATGTTTTGGCAGACTTCGTATGTACGCAGTAATATCAATAATTTTGTAAAATTTATTAACAGTATTGAGTGGTTTAAATTGCATGGTAGCTTTTGCTGATTTTCTCGTAAACTTGCGCTGGCTATCTTTTGTATTGTGGTATCTTGCTCTGCAAAACAAATACTGCAGATCAAGTAGTTCGGATGTCATTCTAAAACTTATGTCCACATTGCATGTGTTGAATGATCCTGCTCTTAAACATTTTCGTCATGGACATCAATTAAAACCATCGCTCGCTTTAGATGCAGTAGGTGAGCTACTATTTTTCTGGGGTTAGGATTTCCTCTTTCTTGCACGATATTCATCACATTCTTTGTAATTTCATTGTGTTATATATATATATATATATATATATATATATATATATATATATATATATATATATATATATATATATATATATATATATATATATATATATATATATTTATTTGAATTTAATTTAGATCTGATTGAATTTAATTGTTTGTTTGTTAGTTTTAGATTTTTGTATTCTATTAATTTTCATGTAATTTCATTTCATTTTCTGGATTTTACGTTTTCCAGAAATTAAGTTCAGTTTTGTTTGTTCTGACTGTTTTGCGGAATCCGCTAATAATATAAACTCTGTTTCTAATGCTGACATAGTTCCTAACCTTGATTCAGAACCAGTAAGAGTTGAAATGAACAGTGATTTTTTAAAAGATGTTTCTCAGGGTAAGATTATTAAAGTGAAATCTAGGCCATACTTGGAGTACATGATAAACAGCATGTATAAATTGGGTTTCTCCAGTGGATTTACCCACATCCCGGCATCTGTTTTGCGTTGTAGCTAGATTTTATTAAAGATGTTTCGAGAAAGAATAATGATTACTTGCCTCAGTACTGAAGACCTCCAAGTCTTTTATCTGGTGACCAGATTTTGGGCAATGTTTTGTTTTTGTTTGCTTCAAGTTTTTTTGAAATCCAAGACAGCATTTTCCCTGGAAATATTTGTGCTCTAAATTAATTTTAGAACAAGGACAGTTATCGAAATTTATAACAAATTCAAACACTAGAATATTATTATTTTTAAGTATGACGCTTACTTAATTATACATCACGTTTAATGTTTGACTTTATAGGGATTCAAACTCGGTTTCGTTAGAATGTTTTATTGCTAGGAATTCTATATTTTAATTCTTGGATTATTCGTGGATTATTTTAGATTTGGCTTGTAATACCGTAAATTCTTTTTTCTAATATTTACCTTGTTTGTCTAAGGAAAAAAATTACTTGTCAAATTTGACAAAGTATGACGTTTTCACTCTTATTTTCTAATCGTTTAAAAGAGCCTAAACAAGTAACTATTGTACTATTTCTAAGATCATTTCCACATTCACCAACGTAACAGTGTGTTTTGTTTTCGTTTGGGAGAATTCGTACAACATCTGTGTTTCTTTAATGAAGCTATATGGTGCATTCAGATGATACTGATTTCAAGTTGTCGGTCACATTTTTAGATTCCATTCATTTGACAGGTTTACGGCATTACTTGTAACTTCCATAAATGCTTTCAAAATACTTTGGCAATCAGTGGTTTCGCAACATCTCTAAATTTAGTTTGCAGATCGACACTGTATTTATTCCATAAAATATTCACAACTCAACTAATATATTAATCTCTTTGCCAGAACAAAAATCTTGCTATTGAAGCAGTGCATGCATAGCACAGGAAAACATAAATACAGAATATTTTGTTCATATAATACCAGCCTGCCTGTATGCATTAGATTAATTTATCGCATTGTGTGTGCACATTGATCAACACCATATGAATCCTGAACAAGTACATCCCTCTGCAGCATTTTCCTTTCTACAATCACAACAGAGAACATATGTTTTAATAATCAAGTCCTATCAAAGGCTGTCGTTTTTACCTTTTCGGGAAGCCTCGGGGGCACTTCCAATCTGTACTCTACTCATCTAATGATTTAATTACTCAAGTCACGTGAGTGTGAGTGAGTGACAAACTTAACGTGCAACGGTCACATAGGGGCTGAATATATCATGGGGTGGAATGACCATAAGGCAATTAGTATTAGGATACGAACATTGAAACTTTCCACCACCGCCGTCTAAATTGTTAGCAAAAGCTAAAATGTCTCATAGGAAAAGGAACCTTCAACACAAACAATTTAATTATACATGTGAAGATGGGAATTCTCGATATACAAGACTGATATTCTATACACCGCCGTGTAATTCAACATATAAAATTTCCAAACTAGACATAGGAAATTCACATAGGAAATGGAACCTTCAACACAAACAATTTGATTATACATGTGAAGATGGGAATTCTCGAAACAAAAGACTGATATTCTATACACCACATTGTAATTCAACATATATAATTTCCAAACTAGACATAGGAAATGGAGGCATTAACCACTGCTATTTAATTCGACATATACAAATTAACACCCTATATCAATAATGGAACTTTTAACATGTATTACCTATTTAAACATGTGATAATAAAATGTTTGTCATTAGACATTGAAATTGCAACTGCTATTTTCTGACTGAGCCAACGTGTGCCTGTTATGGTGCTTGATATAAAAAATGATCTTGGTTTTGTTTAATTAATTAAAGTCGTTTATTTCTTGTCCACAGGCTTTGCTTATCGAACGGTAAATTAACTGTAACCTGATTTAATTTTCAGAAAATATTATATTTTATATTTTTTAAATTCTTGAATGCGATTGCCATTTAATCTCAGTTTTACTTTCAATTATTTCGTAATATCTAATTGAATTACAATATTTAAGTCTATTAATATTAAATGAGCTTTGGATATTTCCTTCTCCATTTATTTGCTTAAAGTGTATATCATACTTTGGCAAATTTTACGGATCCAAAAATAAATTGGGGCCCCGAGTGGCCAAGTGGTCTAAAGCGCTTTCCGTTACGGATCGCTGCCATCTCACCTCTGTTCGCGTGGGTTATAGTCTCGGATCGGGCTCATGTGGTACGTGACCACTCATGCCCGTATCTTCTCGTGTGTAGGTGATTCTTTGCGGGGTTTTCCTGGATCTTCCTCTACCATTAATACTGGCCGCCATGTATAGCCTATCGTGTGTTAAAGCCTACAACAAAAACAACAACAACAAAATAAATGACGGAAACATTATGACCTGATTTCTATCAGTCGACAACTGAAAGCCTTCTTGTGCCTGAATATGTTATATTAAATTTTATACGATAGATATAATGTGTGGAATTAAATACTGTTTCCTTTCGTGGTTTTGTTTTAATGAAATGTCATTAGTAAATACAAATATGTATAGCACCCATTGGTTGAAAAGAAACATTTCGATTTGTGAACGATCAATGAAAAAAGCAATTGAAGTAGACAAACTTTACTGGTATACATTTTTTAGGTGGATAAATGGTTAATCGTATTAGATTTAACTAATTATAGGAATTTGTTCCACACACACGAAAAAAAACAAGACACTGTTGTTTCCTGCTCTAGGTTCCTCCCATAAATAAGTTGCTCAGAAATACGTAGGGGTAACATATGAAATGGTGTAACTATTTTAATTGATACACTTGATTTTTGTTAGTTACAAATAGATGTTTTCTTGTTCTCTTTGTATACGTTTAAAATATACTTTAAATTAATTGATAAGCCGTCTTTATAAAACCCTCTTAATCGTATCAAAATGATCGATCATCTTATAAATTGATTATGGGGACAATCCTAGAAGGGTGTTTGGGTAACTTATGCGATGAATACGAATTGAATAATATGTAGGTTCCACATACCAATTTACACTGAATATATTAATTATTTTATTTTTTAAATTGAATATTAATGACCTTAAATAAACCACAAAACATGTCAACTTCATATGTGTCTTTATTCGACGACATATTTGTTTATATTTAGCTGATAACAACCAACACTACGCCTGAATTACTCTTTGTTTGTGATGATCTTTCATGGAAAACATTGCAACATATGAAAGACGCTAATGTATTTTGCAGGTAGGTACTTATCTAGTCCAATAATATGGTTACGTTTTATCAACTATAACACGCTCAATATACAGCTGTAAGAATTGTAGGCAGAATACCTTAAAGCGGACTAGACTCATCCAGGACCAGTTATTGATTGTGTGTTTCTGACACACAATTCTAACCTATACACATGCAGCCTAGATCAGTTATTAGAGCGTCGGACTAGTAATCAAAGGGTCTTGATTTTCTATTCCATCCCAGGCTAGTGGAGGTCAGCTGCTTAGGTGTTTCCACAGGAAGGCACTTTGCTTCCATTTTCCTCCGCGTGATATAGCCAGTGGCGTGTCGAAAGTACAATTATAACCAACAAAACGCAAATAATCACCATCACATTTTCCGCTGCTTGACTAAGATGGAATCAATATTTTCCTAAACACATTACTGGTAACTGTATAAATAAACCCTCTTGGTTTTGAGGTGAAATACATTATCACATCTCCTGAAATGGTGTGGATCCCGTCTTTATGGTATCATTTGTTCCATGAATACCTAGATCAACTGCTCCACCCGACAACCCCATATCCTGAATGTCAGAAATAGTCATAACTATACTTTTAACATCATACTATTATTTTGTTCTAAGTATTTGCATCCTGTTTTGTGCATCGTATGTCATCCAAATACCGAATTTGTTCATTGTTTACGCCGCTAGGCACTCTGTTTTTGTAAATAACAATATATGTATGTAAGTCAGTGTATATGCTGTTTAGGGGTTGAGGGAAAATTATCACCAGGGCATTTTTGTTATTGTCAATCCCGTTGCTTTTCTCTTAAACGCACTTTTTTGAGGAAAACTAATGACAACACCATTTCCAACTGGAGAGGATGTAATTAATATTTTCAAACATAATCAGGCGCCTGTGGGCAGCTTTATGTAATTTTAATATTTGTAAATAGTTGATTTGCACACCTTATTATAGCTTGAAGAAAACAACAGCAGCAACAATAGCATCATCAAATCCCCAAGCTTTAAATAGATTACAGTATGTGTGCATACTAACCAAGAAATTTACTGTGTAGAGTCCAGAGACTATTGCAATGCTGCATGATTTATATCATGAACGCTGAAGTTAAATCCCATAGGAAGTGTTCAGACATAGATAGGACGAAACAGGTTTTTGTAGGTTATTTCGTACAAAGTCGCTTTCAAAAGTTTATTAAGTTCAATTTTCGTTTCTGTCTCATTCCAAATATATGTGTATTGTATCCCTAGTGTATGAGAAAGAGAAAAGAGGAAACAAGCGAAAGCAGAAGAGATTGCGATAAAATTGTATACCTTGCTAAATATGGGATTAATCATATTTTATCGTTGGTTTCTTACGTCGCAAATGATTCATTAATTTAAGTTCATCATTGCTATATACACATACTAGCATACAGTTTAAACAATGTATATATGTTAGCATTAACGTGCTATATATAAATATATATATATATATATATATATATATATATATATATATATATATATATATATATATATATATATATATATATATATATATATATATATATATATATATATATATATATATATATATATATATTGATAATAAAATGTTACGTCCTATGCGTCGCTGGTTGAACTCGTTCATGCTATTGGATTGCAAAATTACACTTAATGCCTGATACATCGGAACTTCTCACGTGACACTAATATATTCGCACAATGATTATGGCAACTAAGAGAATATATCACTAATATATATATATATATATATATATATATATATATATATATATATATATTATCAGGACATTTGTCTGCCGTTTTAATCAATGATAATCATATCCAAATAGTGTTAGATTGAGTCCCAAGGCACCGGATCGTTATAGTTGACTCAACACTAAGAATTGTTGATTGGAACTTAGGCAATGTTTTACATTGATTGGAAAACAAGGTTGAAATAGGAGGAGTTAGATAATATCTTTAGTGAACGATAGTCTAGGATATATTTTCTACATTGGTGATCAATGATGCCTATTTAAATGAACTTGTGTATCAACAGCTCTGAATGATGGTTCAGCATTAACGAGCAGTTCATATATAAATTGCAAACGAAACAGATGATGCAAACAGATGAACCAGTTTATAGATGAATGTATTATTGCTTCAAGTTGACAAGTAAGGCGATGGCTTGTCTGCTGTACATTATTTTTCTCGTTTACTTAGGGTGCTTTCATTTGGATGGTTCCATTGCCGAGTGCATCGACTTCATTGCAGAGAAACGCCAACGCGAGGGTAGCTTCGCGAAACTGAGCCCTATTGGGGTCGCTAGATGTGTAGAAATATGTGAGCAGTTAGACATATGCTTTGCGGTAAATTACTTCAGACTGAATGCTACTTGCCAATTTCTAAATCAGACTATGCCAGAATCTAAACTTGTAAAGGCTGCAAAATGCTTTTACAAGTCTGTCAGAAAGCCAACGAAGGTAAGGAATGAGAAGTTAATATTTGTGCATAACTTTCTATAATGCTGATAGATTGTGCTGTCTTTCCTACATTCATTTCATGAACCTATGCCACTTCTGTTTCTAAACAGTGATTACTTAAGCATTTTAATTTCTTGAAAATAGATATGGAATGACTTATAAAGTGTAATGTTCGCTAACTGAAATAAAGTTACTCAGTTAACATGAATATTAAATAAAGGTAAAATAAATGCAAAAAAGTTAGAATGAGCTAGCTTGTAAGACAGTTTGAACACAATAATGCAAACCAAGTATAACAATGGTTTCAATACCGTTCGATTTTTCGAATTTGCGACGTTTTGTTTGGCCCGCTGGACACACATAAATAATGGAACGATCTGCAACAATCCACATTTAATTCTTCATTTGTACTAAGTTTTATAAGAGAATTTACCGTTCGCAAAGTTTCTGCCCCAAGTTGACTAGTATTTTGTAATATTTAAACTTCACTGCAATTAAGCCGGTTAGGACTCACTCTTATTTAGTTTGCTGAATTATAATTTATATAGATACAATCTTATTGCCAGTCCTTCATGTTCTTTCGGATTTCCAGCAGAAAACTACCCTTCATTTCCCATTTTAATGTCGAGTGTTTCATAGAACTAGAAATGAGCTTCATCACAGATAATCACTACCGAATATTTAATATTGACTCTGAGACAATTTTATTTCGAATCAAAATGTCAACAGCAGAACGAAAAGAATATTTTGTTACAAAAAGAAATGCATAACACCAACATTTGTTCAAGAGTTTAACGTTCCAGACCACAATAAACCACTATTCCGATCAGTTAATGCTTATTATCTGTCTCATGTCTGATCATTTGTGAAGGTCATTTGTCTGGAATTATCCAAAACTGTTGCGTGCAATTTCATCAAAGTGTTTTATAAATATGTTTAGAATGGATAGGACTTTTTTTCAATGTATTTGTCACGTATGCGTCATTGTGATCTTGGAAATGCAATATCTTTATTTCTTTGAATGTAATCGTACTTAGTTTATATTAACAATAAAGGAGTATAATGTATACCCTACTATTGAACAAAAGTACTCGAGTGACAATATACAAAATAGTCAAAGTTCATGAGTGTCCATAACTTGACTAAAACCACCTGTGGATGAATGTAAGTAAATGAATTTCTGTATTATCAATATAATTCCATGTAATAATATTCTTCCATGTAATATTTGTTGTATAGATTGCAATTTTTACTTAAATAAATTATGTTCGAAATTGCTGTATTGCATTACTGGACGACACGTTAAAATTGTACTTTAATCTGGTATACAATGCCATAAATTTAGACAACTGACTTATTTTGTAGAAGATTTAATGGGATTCATATGAAATCAAAATTTGCAATAGCATGGTTTCAGCAGTGTTCCCTATCATAAGAAATCCAACTGCATTTTGAATGTACACATTTATCAAGATTTGGTTCTTGAACATATCATTTTTGAAAGAATCCTGATAAAGGATCAAAATCTGAGTTTAGTTGGAACAATGATCAAGAAACTACAAATCAGGTTTATCGTGCAACATCAGGATGCGTGATTCGTCACGTTAAAAGTGTCATTTGGTCCCCTTACAGACCCTTAAGAAATTATCAGTGTTGATATGAAATGCAATACTTGTATACAATTTTACAGATATGATAAAAATAGTGTATATTTAAAGTTTCTAGGATTGATCTTGTTAAGTAGTATTTATATACGAATTTGTGCTGATAATTTGTGCTTCTAAGAGTCGATGATAAGTACCTCATTCTTTCCATTAATACTAGCTTTTGAAAGCACACACTCTGGATTTTTGATAAATAATAATCAATATTTTAACGGAATTGTATTATGGCAATATTTGTTTGATGCATAATTGTCACTAATATTTAGTGTGGAATGCAAACTTAGTCTTTGTATTTTGTAATATAGAAATTCATTAATTAAATACTACTACTAATAATATATATATATACTGGACGACACGTTAAAATTGTACATATTCATTATATATATATATATATATATATATATATATATATATATATATATATATATATATATATATATATATATACATGACTATTTCGGGGATATACTTTTGCTATTAAACCACCTGTAATGGTTACAATCCTGAATGTTACATACAATTTCTCAATGAATCTCATGCTTATTTCCAAACAAGCGAGTCTATTTCAAATATATTCAAGTTGGCGTGTTTAGCGCTATGATGTTTAGCACTATCATAATTAACACAATTATGATACTATGGAATGTCAACGAGAGCAGTAAATTTTGTTTGCTTTTATATATAAAAAACTTAAACTACGGTCTTTTAAAGCTACACATACAATTAATTTTGTGTTTTTTTCTTGAACATTTTTTATATGCAAATATTCAATTTGCTGTAGGAATACATAGAGAGAGATCCATGCTACCACAGACTGTGTCCGTGGGACGAAATATGCATGATCAACACAACGACGAATCTGGCTGAATGTTACCCATGTAAGTAAGCAGGGATGTTTCTTAGAATCCATGGTCTTAGTGACTAGATGAAGCAATATCATATATCAAATTGCGATTCTTCAATGGCACAAATCATACGCATATTCTCGCAACCGTGTGATGTTGATTATAGAGCAATGATGAATATCCACACATTGAAAATAACGATAAAAGTGCTAACAATCCCAGTTTTCTAATTGAATTTAATATGTTGCACCATTTCATCGCAATCCTTTATGGTTCCTGTCACCCGCTCCCATCTCATGTATAACGGATATAAACTACGCAAATATCTGGAGTTAGAGAGAACAATGTTTTAGGTTGGATGAAAACGTTGAAACTGAACTTAAATCAAGTATGCTACAATGACATTGTTCGTCATAATGGTATGTCTTCACTTTCATAGGGATTTAGCTACAGTGTTAATATAATCAATGATACAAACTTGAGAAGCTTTTCCACATTATTTGTTAAATGTATCGGATACGTGTTACACATACTGTGATGTATTTAATATTTTGTCGTCGTTGATGTTTTTTCAACCTGTTATAATGTTCCAAAAAGTAATAATTAAATATGAAAATATCCAAAGGCCTCTCTCTCAGGGCTATCGTAGGAAGATACAGGCGAAAATGTATGAAAATAAGAGCGTAGAGGATTTTCGCTTGTGTCACCCAGGATGACTCTAAACATATGAACGACTTTCGCTTGAATGATGGTAAAGGTTACTTGAAAAATACCAAATAATGAGAGACAGAGAAAGTTGTTTGATTGGTTGTATTGTTTTCTAAGCTGATCAATGACTTAGATGAACTGTAAATATATTAAAATATTTTAGTTACCTTTAGTTTCTATTCCACATTAACCACATTAATTTACATGACCTGGTACGTGAATTGCTTTGCGGTCGTATGAATGATAACAAAGTGCTTTATGTGCTCTACATGCTTCAGTAAACAATCTCTATGTCAACGTACATAAATCCGCCATCATTTCAGACTTTCAGCATGGCATCCAAACTTTGCAATAATATCAACATAGACTTGGTTTAGTGTAAGAAGTTTTTAACGGGATCCTGTTGTAAAGTATTGTCTCGGTCAGATGATTTGGAAGTCGCCATGCGGTTGACCGTGAAGTATTCCACTAAATTATCAACATATAAAACTAATACAAACTGGCATTTAATACTTGCAAAATTCAGTGTGAAAAAGTGAGTAGAGGTGCACTGATAGTGTCCTGGTGGCCTGCAATGTCGATATGTTTGCTAATTAAGGACATTGTGTTTCTCACACTTCGTTTTCCTTAACTTAGATGAACTGTAAATATATTAAAATATTTTAGTTATCTCTAGTTTCTATTCCACATTAATTTCCATGAGCTGGTACGTGAATGGCTTAGCGTTCATGTGAACGGCGTAGATAACAAAGTGTTTTTAGTGCTCTACATGTTTCATTAAACCATCTTTCATGTTTAAATGATAAGTGTGTACTATATTGATTTAATCAACCTGCAGAAAAATATAAATTAAAATAAAAAACACTCAACTAATCAATATGCACAGATGATTGTGAATACCCACAAAAGAGATACAACTACATTTTGTAACAGACACACTCGGGGATGTGAGGAATTCATCCACTCGGTCAATACGCCATGCATAAATATTTCATTAAATGGAAATTCGGCAAGCCTAGTTACCTTTTAACGAAGCATTTATACATCTCTTGATATATCATTGATATGGGGAACACACACACACACACACACACACACACACATATATATATATCCTTTGCAGATGAAACAGTTTCGATTATGAATGGAATACTAACGTAACAATTAATTCGAAATATTGTATATAAACTTACTGTTGATGATAATGGCAATCCGTTTTACAAGATAAACTCAATGACATAATAGAATGAATGCGTATATCAAAATATTGACTAGTTATTTGCTGCTGGAATTAAAGTGTTAAATGATAGAACTTTGGAAAGGCATCTACTCTATATTTCATGTTTGACAAATTGCCCACCTATTCTGACCACTCCAAGAGCCTTGTTGAATTAAGTTGATATACTATAAATGATTCTGTCATGAAATATCAATTGAACATTATTCCACTGAGTACAAATGGAACAAAGCTATCTCATCACGTTTACTTTAAAGTCTTAATGTCAAGTGGTATTAATAAGTTAAACATACCTGATAAATATTGACACAAACGATTACAATTACCCGTTACTATTTGCTTACAGTATTGTGATATATTTATCACAGAACAACACATACGAAATGGACAACGAATACACAATTAAAGACAACTAAATATTTTAAATGCAAGACAATCATTCCAGATACAGCTAGAGTGTTCCCATCATATAATACTTTTTGTAATATATATCTGCTTCCACATTTATATGCACTGAGAAGGAAATAAGAACAAAATAAAAAGAAGAAACTATGTAACATTTAAACTAGCTTTATTAAATATAATTGGAAACATTCATATACATATTCTTGGAAAGGATCACAACTAGAACACATGTGTTAGCAAACGTTTTAGGAAAATTGTAATAACAACTCAGAATGGCAATGTAACATAACCGTAATCAAATTGGTTTTCGATGTAACCGTGGAACACTTGATCATAGGATAGATACTCACTTGTAATACTTAGAAATATTTATG
Organism: Sinohyriopsis cumingii; assembly: GCA_028554795.2. Lineage (NCBI taxonomy): Eukaryota > Metazoa > Mollusca > Bivalvia > Unionida > Unionidae > Sinohyriopsis > Sinohyriopsis cumingii. Next base: position 105,359,454 of record CM068837.1, on the reverse strand, counting down.
TAAAGGAAAATGTTATATATATATATATATATATATATATATATATATATATATATATATATATATATATATATATATATATATATATATATATATATATATATATATATATATATATATATATATATATATATCTTCCTGGCTAGCACATAAGATTATTGTTTGACACAGTAAGTTGTAGAGACATTTTAAAAAGACTTTGTAAGTGTTGCGTTGTGGACAGTGAACCGTTTATAAATATCAGCAATAAACATGTATAAAAAGTAAAAGTGTTCTATCAGTCTTTAATGTCGAATAACTGGTAGCTTCGCAACACATTCAGGAGTTAAGCGGAGATGAATTTCTAGCCAGAAAGTCTTGAAAGTGTGTGTCAGTGCTTGAACGATGATTTTCGATGAGTCATGATATTTACTACTAATATTAGTCATGAATTAACATGTCCTTACTCGATGATACAGAGTTCACAACGTGCTACGTATAACTTTATGTAAATGATCCTAATAAGCTCATGAAATTACTGTGGAATATTATCGTTACTGATTGTCTACAATTGTTGGAAAAACATTCTAGCCCCGTTTTATGTAATGTTTTGTTGTCAAGTAACATTTTGGCGACCATTTCATGACTCGAGTCAAGAAAGAAAATGGAGAATAAATGATTTCATCTGTCTGAATATGGCGAATGTACTCCCAAATGGGACTTGCTATAAGACATCATTATAAAACGCCTGGTTTAAATGTTAACTTACAGAATAAATAAACTAACCGCTTTTAACAGACGAATGTGTATATGTACCGGCCTCCGAGCTGAAATAACATTATCCAAAACACACCATATTTAAAGGTGACGCAGTTACTACTCAGAATGAAATTTGTTTGCATTTTCTGCTGTCGACAGTTCCAAATAAAATTGGGCAATTTTAGCAAATGTCCGGTAAGAAATACCTGACAGTACATGTGGGAATTTCTGCATCTTGTAATCATCCTTTCACATGATTATCGAAACAATGTAATGCTCAGTTGTGAAAATGACACTTTAGGATAAACATTATATTGTACCTTAACGGTACTGTAGCAAACAACGTGGCATCATACACATTTGACATTTGGTATAGAAAAATGATGCTGTTTATGTAAAATCTTCAGTTTCTTACAAAGGCTGCTTGTTCCTTGATTTTTTGTTTAATAACGAATACTCTACTTTTAAACGTTAATACTAGCTCACCGTTGGGTCTAATTTGCACGTACAGTGGGGAGATCTAGTTGTGGCTTTACTATGGCAGTGATACCATATATACCGTCGCTCTGGATATATCAATGTTTCAAGCACTAATTACTTTTTAATTTCGCATTTTGAATTATTCACCACAATGCAAAATTTTAAAATGATCACGATACTCACTAGAGTGTTTTGAAGCTAAAGTCATGATTTAAATACTCGGAGGAGTCTCGACATCAATGTATGTATTTAATAAAAACATACTGCTATTTTAGAAATAAATACCTCCTTACTGCAAGAGTTGTAAGATATTCTTCCGACATACATATTGTTTTAAACACCATCAAAGTTTTTCAAATGTTTCGAAAATTTCAAGATTGTTAGCAAAATATTTGCGTCAATTCTGTATTATCATGTTTAAACAGTGTGCAAAACCCCTCCTGATAAACCATGGACGATCAATGAAACGATAGAAACGGAAGTTGGACAGAACTACATGTACAGATGCCGAGATGGACTATTCTGGAAAAGTGGTCAAAATCCGACAGTCACATGCCTTCATGATGGTACATGGACATCGACAAATGCTACTTGTGGTAATTGAACAATACATTTCATCAGTGATATTCGCAATAACAAAGCTTAATATATTCTTCCCAAATTAAATTTTTTTATAACACCATGTTACGCAACAATTGTCACATAGCATGATATGACCCTCAATTGATGAAACGTGTCGAATTATTTCCAACGTCGGCTCACCAAGGCTGTACAACCACGGATTGAGTAACTGTATCAAATGCTACAACGAGTTTGATATGGCTTAGGTATCGATCAAGGTAAGCACAACAAAAAATCATCTTACGACTAGGGATAAAACAGGAATGCAGGTTTGCATTTATTATATACTCCCTCTTTGTATAGATTGAATTAAGGTATAATGATTTCTATAAATTTTCATTCATAACATCTTGGAATATCAGCAGGCATAAGTAAGTGAAAACATCAATAAAAATAATTATAATCTGGGCATGCGAATGCGACAAAGTAACTGTAGATTGAACTTCAGTACCGAACGCAATATCAATCATTTATTAGTCGTGAATGTTGCAAGTATATCGAAAAACATAAGTTATTTAGAATAACTGAAAGGTTTCAGTCTGGTGTGCAATGCAGATATAATAGAAGTAAACATGCATATGAATGGACGTGGATTCTGCTCCATCGGTAACGTTCGTAAAGTATTAATCCTTTCGCATGACGTCAATTATTATGGTAGCTTTTAGTATGTCTTCAGAAATATATTGTCATAATTCTTACTGTTTCTCATCCAGCCGGCACTAGGCTCCATCATATTTACACGTGCCTCGCCTATTGTTGATAGTGTCAGTAGTACGTGTACCCGAGCTTGTTATCAATACCAAAAATAGAAACTGTTTATTTGCAAAGAAATGTGTGTACCGTTCCATGTTTCTCATCAGACAAAGGATCAAATTAATACAAAAGTAACTCTAAAGTCTTAAGAGCAAATTAAGGTTGTTCTCAACAAATATGACTCACGTATAGCTGTGTGTTCCTAGAGAAGTAGGTTGTATATTTGTGAGTTCAAGAATGTTTAACTATAACAAAGGAGCCCAAAATATTATATATTGTAAATGAAATAATTATAAGACTTTACCTACATATATAGCGTTTTTGGAGTATGTCGAAAAAGGAATGTAGATTTCTGTTAAAGTATAAAATCTCATCATTAAACTTTAAATAGGGACAAGTAAACAGTGCACCCCCCCCAAAAAAAAAAACCAGCAACAATGAAAAGAAAATAACACACCACAAATAAAAAGATTAAACTGAATGCCTTTAGCTTCTTGTTGTATGATACATATTTAAGGCAGTCTTCATATCCAGAAGAAAACATACTATAAGAAAATGTTCCATATCGATCGCGTTGTTTAATATTAATTTAGTAAGTATTTTAGTCCTTTGGAGGAGTATGAACTCCCATATATTTCATGTTTAAATCCATATTGAAATTTTAGGTGTAATACTACCTCATTACTAGGACAGTTTTAAGATATTCTTTCAAATTATCCATTTCCTTGAACCATATTTGTTTGGTAACTATCTAACATTTATAAGATTGTTACAGAAGGTTGGTTTGAAGTATGTATTATCATGTATGAACAGTATGTAAAAACCCTCCTACGAAATCTTGGACGATACATGAGACGGCAGAAGTGGAGGTTGGACAGAACTACACCTACAAATGTCAGGATGGTCTATCCGGGAAAAGTGGTCTGAATCCATCAGTGAAGTGTTTACAGGATGGAAGCTGGTCAGCGAAGAATTTTACTTGTGGTAATTGATCTATGCATTTCAACAAACACTAAACAACAGTAACATTCGTGGTAGTAAATCTTATATGTTTTACAAAATACATTCTTTAATAATATCATGTTGCGTCACAAATGTGGTCTGAACATCACATGACCCTAAAATTATGAAACATGCCTCATTTTTTCAATCCTCTTCTTGCCAAAGCTGCACAAATATGGATTGAACCTTTGTATCAAACACTACAATTAGTTTGATATGGAGAAAGGATAGGTCCTAACAATCGTAAGAAACAAGTTTTTCTCACGAATCAGGATAAGACAAGAATATAGTGATCTTGTTATATACTTGTTCTTTTTCACCATGAAAGGTAAATTGGATTTAAAGTAGATTGCGATTCAGAAAGTTTCATTCAGCGTAACCAAGAATAATTGCATGCAGAACTAAGTAAAAATATCGATAAGAAGTAGTTCCAATCTGGGCGTGTGATCTATGGTGTATGGTTGATGAATCAAATATCAATATCAAAAGACGGAAGATAGACAGTCCACAGTTCAAGTCTGAGCTATGCGATGCAGAAATGATAAAATGTAATTGTGCATATGCAAGGATGTTGATTATATAAAAATGATCACATTGATTTAGTGCTAATCTATTCCCAAAACATTAGAAATTGTTCTAGCAGTAAAAAGTCCTCACAAATGCCTAGTCCTGGTTCTTGATGTTGTTCATCCAACTGTCTCGCGGCTTCCAAGGACCTGCACGTGCATCACCTGTCATTGACAATTGCATTGGACCAGGTTATCAACAGGAAACGAATAAACTGTTTCTTTGCATAGACATTTGGGTGCTTTTAATTATTCGCATGATTCAGATGACTATTTTTTTCTAAATTCGTTACATATTTATGAATGAAAGAATTTTGAACTACAACAAGGAACCATCAAGACAATTCCTTGTGTCTTGTAAATTATATAATTCTATGTCTTTACTTATAGATTTAGTTTATTTGCATTATCTTATAAAACAAGAAAAATGTGCAATAAGTGAAATAAATGTCAAAATGTATTACTTCAGCGTCATTAAAGAGGATGAATCATGGCACCAAATAATACTAGTAAAGAATTAATAAAGTGTGTTTGCCATGTATAAACGTTTGACTTTTCCACAGATAAAGCACCCATTTTTAAATCACTGATGTATTTTCCAAACATGCAGTTTCCATAGTTCGATCATTAATGCATTTACAATGCACGCGGTTTCAACATTGACAACTTGCTGCATCATAGGCAGCGAATTTAACGTTTTTCTTTATGAAAATGTTCTAGATATTCTTCATGTTTTATCACAGAAAAACTTTCAAAGCATCAAACAAACAATTTGTGATATTTTCCTAACATTTGTTAATAATTTATATTAACTATAAATATATGATTTCAAACGGTTCACGAGACTGCTCTTTCATATATACACACCGTGTAATGACCATACGTGTGTTCTAGTCTTGAACGTGGGAAGTCTACCTGAATGACCAGATTACCTTATGTGCATAAGCGAGAACGTACATATGCCGTTCATGAATGATTGGTATAGTAAAGTAAAGATCCAAAATATTTTAGAATGTTTAGATAAAGATTTTGTTTATTATGTATTATCTACATTCTTAGTTTTTGTTCAGTTTAAAAAGCTTATCTGGACGAGTGAACAGTGGAAGCATATTAATTTGTATAATGTTAGCTTCACGTTGTATATTACACTACTATTATAGGCTGCATATTGAAAATAAGCTTAAAATGCTATAAGTTAATATTCCACGTCGATGGCGATGTTTTATAACATTGTATGAAGACCCGTATTAACCCTCTGTAGCAATTCGACTCAAGTGTATTCTCTCACTACAATCATTTTCCTAGTTATAATCACTTTTTGTTGGGAAAGATATAAGATATTTTTTAAAACTATAATCCATAAATTTTATACAGAAAGTTAGCATAAAATATGTATTATCGTGTTTGAACAGTGTGTAAAACCCCTCCTGCGAAATCACGGACGATAAATGAAACATTAGAAATGGAGGTGGGACAGAACTACACCTACAGATGCCAGGATACTACGTTCAACAAAGGTGGATCTAATCCGACAGTCACATGCCAACATGATGGCAGCTGGACCACGTCAGATTTAGTTTGTGGTAATTTAGCAATGCATTTCATCACATGACTACAATGTGATCTGGGTTAATAAAATCACAAAATATTTTAATTATTTTATTATTTAATAACACCTTACTAATACACATAAATGACGTCATAATTCATGACATCGCTTAAGACAAAGACAATGTCTGAAACATCGGATTGTTCTGAAGAATTTGTTCATTACCTTGCTTTCGTGAATAAAATTAGTAGATCTTTAATGGGATCGAAGGCTCTGATATCTGTGCAATAGAGCTCATAGTCATCAATCTCGCTGAGCTGTTTTTATCCTATATTAGCGGAAGTTTGGATTATGTTCAATTAGTTTGATAAATTTCTTATCAAATGAGTATCCATATACGAAGGCCTACAACATATTTGATGACGTAATCATTCATTACACAATATTGCATTACATTAAAGTACGCTAGAAACAAACATCATTTTCATACGCTCATCTGGGTATGAAATAAATAATTTTAATTTAAATTGTACTTTCTAATGTACCAAACGCATATTAGTTTTAATAATTTGTTTTAAAAATAAAATAATCAATAATTAAGGGCATTATACAGCATATAATTTAGAAAATTGATTGAAGAAGACCGTTTGTTCAAGGAAAATGAAAGAGTAAAAGAAACACTTTTATTGTCGGTCGCTGAAAATTGTCCATGTTTGTGAACAAATACACAAAGTGGGCTGATGTGCTATTCCTCGCATAATTAACTTAAATTAACATAATGTTATCAGACTATAAGGCTAATTGCATGATACCACCGTTAAGTCTTTCAACATTTATTTATCACGGATTTCACCGCAGTTCCAATTTCTCATAATAAGACGTGCTACTGAAGGTACACAGATTGGCATATTGTGATGATTAAGCAAACTGTTACACATATGACACTTGTAAACACGACACATACTTCTCTTTACAACCATTGCTAAGGAAGGACTACTGGTATTCGGAGATTTGTATTATATCGATATCCAGCGTCTTGGCAGACACACACGCACAGATGTTCTTTTTCTCTTGTGATGACTTGCTAAAGGCAGCCAAACACATATCTTCATTGTAATTCAATTTAAAATTCTTGCATTTTTCTCCAATCTTGCATGTTGTGCTAGTATTTAATATCTGTTCCAATGTTGAACTAACAACTCCTGATGAGATTAAGCATAGATATAAATCAAAAGAAACAACGATACGTTAATATTAAATTTAAGTGAATTGCATCATTGTTGCTGTCAAGCTGTCATTAATGTTTATTTTCTAAAATTCGACGTTGCTTCTCGTTATATGGAATCTACACAATGTATTGATGTGCAAATAAATTATTTTATTTGTATCCATGTCATGGATATGGGGGATAAATAGAAGAATGTGTCCAGTTTAAAATTAATGGACAATGTGCAGACCTATGAATCTGATGTTTTATGGGAGCGTACACCGTATACTATAGAATATAAGACAATACTAATGATGGTCTCGAAAAACAAACAAAGCAAATGTCATCACATTGTTATTGCTTTCAGGTAGAAACACTTACGTAGAAAGGTCGATAAATGCATATATTAAGCTTCGTCACGTGGACGAAGATGTAAGGCAGTGGAGATTGAAATAGCCAGTTTCGGTTAGACGGGGTAAATAACAAAATACAACTCAGGAGATATAGTACATTATGATTAGTTAAACTGATAGTTCAGTCCGATTTGATGGCATCAACTGGGGATCTCCAAATATGATCGTGAATAAATATTGAAATATAACAAAACGCAGCTCAGGGAAATGTGAGACATATAAGGGTGTAATGTTAGTTCTTGGGGATTTCATTTGAGGTAGAAAAAAACGAGTAACAGCGATAGGAAAAATGAATCGATCTGGGCAAAAAATGTACAGCAATGAAAATGATACAACTGACTTATTAAAGCTATACAATCTTCATTTCAAATGTTACAGGAATATATTAGATTTATCATTATATGATTATATAGTGTATGTGTAATTTAATAATTCTGATATTGATAGCAATACAATGAAATGATCTTTGTATATTATATGTATGTATGTATGTATGTATGTATGTATGTATGTATGTATGTATGTATCTTTGTATGTATGTATCTTTGTATGTATGTATGTATGTATGTATGTATGTATGTATGTATGTATCTTTGTATGTATGTATGTATGTATGTATGTATGCATGCATGCATGCATGCATGCATGCATGCATGTATGTATGTTTGTATGTATGTATGTATGTATGTATGTATGTATGTATGTATGTATGTATGTATGTATGTATGTATGTAAGGATAGCAGAATACACTTCTTTAAAGATGTTGACATTGTTTCTTTCTCATTTAGTTAAACAGAACTGGACACAGGACACTATCTATCCAAACAACATTCAAATTTCTGAGGTAATCAGTAATGAGACTGGAATTGATTGGTTGAAGTGCATGCAACAATGTGATGAGAAAGCGAACTGTTTGTCCTTCTTTTATGATAACCACACTGGCCACTGTCTGTTGTCCTCTTCATTCCGACGAGGATTACCAGAGGGTTTTCAACTTTCTGATGGACTTCTCTATTACACAGGCAAGTATTAGATCATTGTCATACAGACGGATTGGTCTATTACAAATGCAAGTATTACATAATTGCTATGCAGATGACGATGTATTGAAGGCTAAAATGTCATAACATTCTGTCCATAGAATAATAGCACATTTAGGATAATGACAAAACACGAATGTACGTATTCTCCTCTTTATTATAGATCATGTTTCTGTTGATATTGATAACAAATATAGACTCGAATCATTGCAGTTACAAGTGATTATAAGCAAATATGCAGTCGATGTGTTTTCGTACAATTTCAGTGGCTCTATTAAAATTGAAGATAATTTATTTAATTTCAATTAACACATTCCAAACGTCCACCTGCTGACGTATTTTATCGAGTGTCATATTCAACTGGTATAATATTTTATGGATGTGAAGATTGTATAATAACCATTAGGCAAAGGAGAAAACTCCCGGGATTTAGTAAACTTTTCAAATGATTTTCACGATCTAGCCAATAAAAGTCCTTGTAATCTTGATGGACAGGTTACTAATAACTGGTAAAATAAAAAAGTATGACCTGTGTCACCAGAAGGATCAACAGTCTTTATAAGTTTTGATATTTTTATTGATAGAAGTAAATACAGTTTTAATAAGACAAAGGATTAAGAAAAGATAAACATCCTATATTGTCCGTAAATTCAATTTTTTTATCATTATTGGTAAATTAAAAGGAACGTTGAAATAATTGTGTCTCAATTGCACATGTCTGCATTTTGCAAACATACAACGTTATCAAAACGTTATAACAGTTAAATAGTTGTATCTTGATGTACACGGTTGCATGGCTGGGAAGTGTTTACATTTTATTTTCTTAAATGTACACCCTTTCTTACTATCTTCCTATGGCTAACACTACTCTACCTGTACCTTTTATTTCTTATATTATTTATGACAGTTAAGTACCTGGCTTGCTAGATGACATAATGCTGTCTTCTCTTTTCTTTTTGCAATGCTCGATATATCTTGTTTCCGCTTCATTTAGTTACAATTGGCATTGAAATGAAGGATTAAATCTCAATTCATATTTACATCGGTTCGCATATAATAATTACAATTCAAAGGAGGAATCGACAACCTTAAACTCGGCAATGCATTATATGAAATAAGAAGGTAAGTCCACTTCAGTTTGTTGTATGTTTACTCGTTTGTCTGCTTATTTCGTTCGATCTATTCATTTCCCATTACTTAAAAAAGTTAGGAAAACAATTCAAACATCACTGCAAAACTGTAATTGTGGGTGATCATTCACCTTTTCTGTTTAAATATTTAGGGTAAAAAATTGTGGAATCTCACCTTTTCTCGTTTGTTATGTTATATTTGTCCCTGTATTTTAAATTAAGCGGCGCTGTCTATATCTTTCAAGTAATTTTTGATACAATTTGGGAAAATCATAAATCCTCGTAGCCTGCAAGTACTCAAAGTGACAATCTTTTAAGAAATCTTGCCATGTGTGGTAACAGATTGTATAGCATTTTACGTAAGCGTTGATACGACTGTCTTTGTGATTGTTCAATTTTAATTACAATACTTATTACGCAATGATTATTTATTAGATTCAATTTTTAATACGTAAAATCTTTATCATTTTCATTAAACATCAGTTTCACTAGTATTTAAATTCTAATTATGATAAATATTGTGATAGTTAGTTGATATAAAGATCGAGAGCATTTATTATGAACACGGCCATTAAAGAAATTATGAAATGCATCTTACAGCACCATCTTCAACATGTGATATGAACTATAAGAATGTAACCTTGGGCGGCTCCTACTTTTGCGTCAAGTACCATTCAGAATCGGCAACGTTCAACGATGCGATGAAAATATGCGAATCTGAAAAGGCGAAACTACTTGTGATTACGACCCGGACTCAGGTAGATGATGCACAAAATGTTCTTGGGAATGGTACGTGGCACGACAACTATTTATAACAGAACAAGTGAATATTGATGTTACTTTTTAAAAACATTCCCCTCAAAAACAAGCTCAACCTTAAAGTCTGAATAACTGTAAAAAGTTCTATATCATTAGCACGAAAACTTAATCCTGTAATAATTTGAAACCGTCAGAAACGCAAGAAAATGACACGTAAGGAAGACATCGCATACAAATTCTCTGGTACAAGTGCCGATAAACTGTGTAAATATATGCCAGAACACTTTGAAAAGAAGAAGACGAGAAACCTGAGCAAAGTTCAAAGACGCTTTATGTGAATAGACATGCAGAGAAAGACAGATATGCTACACGTCTTCATAATAACCCTTTTTACTGGACATCACTGTAAACAGCTACACTCTAGACATCGTAGTGAGTGATATGACTGATATTGTTAAAGTTACGGTAAATAATAAGAACACAACACAAGCACAAAATAAATATTCCTTCAGCCAATACAAGAATGACATTTAATCTTTCTGGGAGAGTAGGGGAAGGGGTAATGGTGAGCTAGAGCTTTAGTTACGTCCTCCAAACGACTCCAGGATATCATTAATGTAGTGTTTTGTTTGTGTTTTTTCTAACTATTGCATATCTTATGAAAATAATTGTTGCAAGGTTTATCTAATTTAAATATCTTCATCCAGATTTAATCTCAGGAATCTCTTTATCAAAGTTGGTAACGTTTTGCACAGGAGCTTGTTTCTGACAATATTGTCTTGCAAATGTTTTATTTCCTTGCATGATTTAGTGACATATTTCACAGAATATGAAAGCTTTATAGTGTTTGATTGCAAAGAATTATTCAGATTTATAATAATTACGTTATGCATTCATTCGTAATGACATCCGATTTTCGATTGATGATTATACAGCAAGATGATAAATTAGAATTTCTTTGCTTGCGTTACGTAACATTAAAATAAAATTCGGTCTGTAGAATAGATGATGTTTCCGTTTGAGATATAATACACAATTATTCATGTTAAACATGCATTGAATTAAGAGTTTCTCCAAAATAGGTAGATGATCGAGAAAAAGAATTGATGCCAGGGATTAAGCAAAATTATTCAAGTGAAGAACATTACAACATAAAAGCACCATTTTCAAACAGCATGTGTCATTTGTGCATTCTGAAAAGGATATTCATTTTCGATATAGATGATTATAGTGTAGAATATGAATAATTTTGCGTTTTCCACCTAATGAAATCATCGGGGTGTTCTGAGTGTTAAATCGTCTTTACTTTTTTCAATATTGTTGTTGTGCAAAACATTTTCGTCTAATATAGGTAGGTATAGCAGTATGTATGAGTGCTATTTGTAAATGCAAGTGTTTAAACTATATGGTCTTGAGAAAGGAGCAAAATACAACGAATATTTTATTTCTCTAGAATAAAAAAATGAACATTTTTAAATAATTTACAATATTGTGAATTAAATCCATGATACTCATACAAGTCTCATCACAAGTTCAAATATATGAAGTTGCAAGTGAACTCCAGAGGTGTTCCACATAAATTCCAATGTTTAATGTGTTGATGTGCCTGTATTATCGAGTGATTTATTGTGTCCTGGAATTCGGTGACGCGCTAATATTCTTTTCTTGTTTCGCTGTAATATAATCTAGCATGTACTTGTCTGGATGGACATTAGCTCCAAATTAATATTTTAGTTCAATGATTTTATTGAACATCCTGAAATTCCAGTGAATAACAATAACGTGAATACACAAATCTACACCCCACCGCTGAGAGGCAAGAAAGGTGACCAAGATCACAATTACTATTTTCTTGAAATACTCTGCTACATGCTTACTGTTAATAATGATCAGAATATTTAATATATACTCATGGAGCAATAATATTAATGGTGTTTAAGAATGAAATGTCACTGGTCCGGTACATTATTAACTGGAATTTGGGCAAGAGTACTAAATAGAGATATACATAACAAGCTAATGTCTAGGAACAAAGCTAAACCACTTCCAACTACCTTCTCTCCAGCAGACCTTCCGGACATGTTTGCAAATTGTTTTCCGTGACAAAGTACAAACCATTAGAGATTAGCTTGACACCACAGTTTCAACTGATTCGTCGTCACCAGTTGGGATATATAATTTGAGCGGCAACCATTAGCAGCATTTAAACCTGTCTCTATGGATTTCGTACGTACAATCCTGATGAAGAGTGCATAAAAGTCATGTGAACTTGATAAATTTCCACCATCACTGTTGCTTGAGTGCTTAAATCCAGTATTGCCATCACTAACTGATATTATTAACACCTCTCTCTCATCCGGGGAATTCCCATCATTTTTCAAAACTGCCATAGTAAAGCCTCTGCTGGAGAAACCAACACTAGACCATAACGATTTAAAGAACTACCGCCTAGATTATAATCTCCCATTCATATAAAAATTTTAGAAAATATTATTCTATCCCCGCTTGTATCTCATCTGAATTAAAACAATCTTTTTAGCAATGTACAATCTGCCTATCGCCTTTGCCACATTACTGAAACTACTCTTCTAAAAGTAGTTAATGACATTCTCTTTGCTTTTAATAGCGGAAAGATTACGTGCATTTGACACAATATACCATGATATATTAATTCGCCGTCTTCAGCATGTATTTATCATTCATGATAAAGCCTTAATGTGATTCAAGTCCTACGTGGTCAACAGGACACAATTTGTATCTGCGATTAGAATACACTCCATCCCAGTTTATCTATGTTGTGGTGTTCCACAGGGGTCTGTTCTTGGACCTAATATCTTCATTATATACACTAAAACGCTCTCAAGTGTCATAGAGTATCAGCCAGTGTCTAACCAATTTTACGCTGATGACACCCAAATATACAAATCTAGCCACCCAACTGAAGCTGTTGCTACCATCCAAGGTGTAGGGAGTTGCATGTCTGATGTGAACACATGGATAACATGTAACGAGCTGCAGATGAGTGATAATAAAACTGAGGCCGTTCTCATTACAATACAAGGCATTTCTCATTCACATCCTTTACATCAACAATACATATCAGCAACATCAACATTAAAATCACACAATCAGTACGAAACCTAGGTGTTATTCTAGACAGTACTTTCACATTGCACCAACATGTCATGAACATATTCAAAGCTGCATATCTTGAGCTGAGACGCATTAGCTCATTTCGCAAATATATTTCAGCTGATGCCACTAAAATACTTGTGTCTTCATTAGCACGTTCATGACTGGACTATTGTAACTCAATTCTGTCTGGTTCATCTCAATATCTGCTCCAGAAACTTCAAAAGGTTCAAAGCACAGCTGCTCGGATCATACTTAGAGTACCACCATCAGAGCACAATCTCCCCGCTGCTCTGTACCCTACACTGGATATACATTCGATCGAAAATCAAACACAAAATGTGTTCTCTGTGCTACGTTTTACTGTAAGACTCTAGTCCAACATACCTATCTGACTTCACCCATGTGTACAGGCCAGAAAGATAATTACGTTCTTCTTCTGACAATCGTGTACTCATTATTCCCACTAGGAAAACAAAGCATCTGCACAGCATTCTTTTGCATGCCAGGGCCCAGCAATGAGGAATCAATTGCCCACTGAACTTGGACACACATGCACAGTGATCCCATTCAAGAGTGCTCTCAAAACTCATTTATTTCAACTGCAATTACACACTTAAAGACCTAATAATGTTTCCTACCTTAAATATTCTCAGAATGTTTTTTTTTATATTTTCTAATTTAATGGTGTTTGTTTTTATAATCGTATCATTATGTCTTTTTATCTTATAGGTGTTGTCTAATGTTGTAAAGCGCTTAGAGCTCTAAATATTAGGCGATATACAATTTCCTCATGATTCATATTATTATCGTTATATCTAATAATCAAGCGAAATCAATAATACAAAATACAAATTAAATATACATAACTCTAGTAGAGACGTAAAAACTTATACGCCACAAGGGAATATATTTAGCATTTCCCCAAGTCCCTTTTACCTGAAACATGCCTTTAGGTTTTCCTAATTCGAATACACATTAAAGTCAAAATCTCCTGATAGTATTTGTTAAATAAACCACCAATATATATATATATATATATATATATATATATATATATATATATATATATATATATATATATATATATATATATATATATATATATATATAGACTGTAGACTTATTGCAAGGTATATATATATCTATATATTGCAATAAGTCTACAGTTTCACAAACAGCTTCATAGATCAATCCATCCATACATCCATCCATCGTTACATATGAATAGCAGAATGTACGTAGGTGTGTACGAAGCGTGAGCATCATACATGCATATTAATATTTATTTTTACACAGCATATACATATATTGGTTTGTGGAAAAGAACTGGTGAAGAACAGTGGGTGAATTGGAAAGGAGAGGCGCTTGATCCCTACTGGTCTCCAGGTGAACCAAGTAGAGGAATTGATGAGAACTGTGCAGTTATTTGGTATAGTATCAACGCTGGTGATATACTATGCTCCAGGAGTGGACCTTTTCTGTGTCAAAAAAGTAATGTGTAATCTACATCTAACTCATGCATCTGGCTATTTCCGGATTAGTACCTTCGTTTTGTCTTTTCTTTTCTGATGTTTACTTTTTAATATCTTAGACGTAAAGTCAAATATAGTTGTGTTATGACCTTTTCCATATTGCGTGTGTATATATATTTTTATCGTGCATTTTGTGTCCGTCAGACTGTGCTATATATTAGTTCTCGAGAATCATTCTGCTAATTATGATCAACATATATCCTAAACTATATTTGGTGGGACCTAACCTAAATATAATAACTTTGAGGTGGAAAACCTGTTATAAATTCCTTCAAATCGACTAATCCACCTTTTTGATGTTTTTTCTCATCTATGGAATCGGTTTGACCAAGTTCTATTAAATTTGTCATATCGCACATAATCATTTTTAAAGAAAACATCACGATAGTAGTCTTAGGAAGACGCCTTATCAAAAATGTGTCAGGATGTCTTTCAGGCAATGGCAGTTGAATAGGATGCCCCATGAAATCAAAACAGGAGTATTATGTTAAAGATCGTCTGTAGAAAATATTTGTAGATGGGAAATTAATATGAGGTCGACATTATCGTGTTTTGTTTACTTTCTTCGAATGCTTCATTATAGGGACAAGGGTAAAGTAACATTAGTTCACCATTATTGTGGGTTTGTCAAGACAAAGGGAAATCCTAAGTTAAACTTTTTTTTCGTAGCTTTGGTTCTTTAATAAATTATATATGGAGCTCAAGAGATGGTTGAGATCTAGATATTTTGGATATCGTCAACGTTTCGGTCCTCAATATACGTTGTTGCTTATATTACTATGGGCAAACTCTAGTTGTAACATTCTGAGTATCTAGTCAGATACATTCTCATTCAACAGTGTAATAAATGTTACTAGTTTATCAGCCCTACCACTGAATGTTCCCTGTATTTACTCGTGTATCTTGCAAAGGGTGTTTTTGAAACCATATTACAACTCTACCATTCCTCGCACAGACGAAAATCTGTTTACACTGCCATTTCAGATTTCGTCAGAGAACTGAAATTGTGATTGTTTGACGACATATATTTAACCAATTCATTGGCAGAAAATATTGTGGCGGTAAACATTCAATGTCAAGTGACTGTCTTATTTCCCTGCTAAATTATTGTTCATAAGTTACAATGTTAGGGCCTTATGACACATATTTTCATTTGTCCATATCTTACTAAAGGACGACCTTTACACATATACATACACTCACGTAGGAACGCATGAATGCATGCATTCGCGCAGACATACAAACATACATACATGCATGCAAGCATGCATGCATGCATGCATTCATGCATGCATCCATCCATCCATCCATACATACATACATACTTACATACTTACATACATTGTTTACTGTATTTTTAGTATACTTTGTATTGTATTTTCCTTTTTTTACTGCACATGACATAAAACACAAAATGACGACAGAGAAAAAAATTGCACTGTATTTTCTCATATATTGTTTGAAACAAAAAACGCATTGTTTCGTTTATGAATATATGTTTTGCAAATATTGTTGTATATTCAGAAGGGTTAGATTGGGAAGAAATATTTTCTTTCCTGAGATGAGGGAACGCTTTTGTCACAGATGTTTGCTTTCCATTCGATTCTAGAAACCGGTTTTGCGATATGTGTTCCCTCTATTGGCTTTATTGAAACTTCGATGTGAATATCATTCTAGATCGTATGCACTTACGTTAAATTCTTTATTTTTCTCTAAATGCAAGGAGTTTTATTAGTGCAAAATTCATATATTGTGTCCCGTTGAATAAATTATATATATATATATATATATATATATATATATATATATATATATATATATATATATATATATATATATATATCGCACAATGCTATCATATAACTTGATGTGATTCTGATTGGTCCAAATATGCACATCATATTCTTGCGCACAATTCTCTTTAATGATTTGATGCGATCATTTGTAATAGTTTCCTTTTCCCGTCTTCAAGAACATTTTTTTTACTAGTCTTGAAGTTAATGACTGGTAATCAAGCAGCACTATGAGGTATTTTATTAGGCTGTACCTCATTTATGACGTTACATAATACACAAACGCTGATACAAGTGCGATTAGTACTTACATTATGTGAATTCCGATACTATCTATTACGTTTATCTAAATTACATCATCAAAAGCAGTGAAAGATGTTAATGTCAAAGATATCCACATGCATATTTCCAATCACCTGGTATTAATAATGATACATAATGTTTGTACCCGACAGATTCCTCCATATTATCGTTTTGTTGGAAATTTCTTATTTTTTCTTGCAAGATAACTATGCTAAAATGTGCACGATTTATAGTCATATCCCTTAAAACTGTTGGATGTAAAAGGAAATAACTAAAAGCCACTGGTTGGTGTGTAATATTGAAATTTAAAAATCATTATAATTGCTCTTCATGTATCCTTCTTTATGAATAGTTGATAATTTGACTAATTTAAAATTTAAAATTGACATTTGATGTTTTTGTTTGTATTCTCATTTCATGAAAGCTTCATCAGAATGTCAAATAAATATAGTTTCACCTGCTAAAACAAATCAACTAAAACGTCTAATGATGGATTTCAAAGGACTGATATTAAGATATTAATTAATAATTATGATTATCAGAACCATATCTATCATATATTGCTAACGACAAAGGGTGTTGTCGATTGTTATGGATATTTAATATGTATTGTGTTTTTGAGCTTTATCCACATTTGGGAGAATATATTACGCACACTATGTTTATGTTTATTTTAATATTTGGAAGTTAACAATAAGTTCTTTACTGAAAAATGTCATAAATACCAGCTTTTCCTTTACAAACCTAGACGGTTCGGGAAGCGAACCTGTGACCCGAAGCCTGGTCAATCTGTAGTGTTAAATTGTTTATATAAGGTTGAGATAAGCAAAATTATGTGTTCCTATTTTACTATCTGTCTGTGGAACCACTTTGAGTTTTATTAAGATAATATGTGAAGAGAGTCCTGCTCCCGGTTCCATCATCAGGGTGGGATCACCTTTTTTGCAGAGTTTCGCAGTCGACATAAGGTAACTAAGCTGCTCAGACTCAACCCAGGGACATGTAGCTGATATCAGATCAATTTCGTTTCATGGGCCACCACCTTTCTTGCTTATCCTGGCACTGTCAGTTACAGCAAATTTTTTTTGTCTAAGGTCTTTCATTTATTTAAATTTTTCATTGGAATTACAAAATGCTAATTGACCTTTCGGACTAAAGCACTATTTTGGGAGTATTGTGAATTTATTTTAAACACATTGTGGATCGTATCATTGTGATACATCAACCTATTCATGCGTATTGGTACATCAGCACATTCAATAATGGAATTTATTCGGACTATTGAGGCTACATAAAAGTTGTTTCATAAACTGTAAATAACATTCAAACATCCCTTAGTACTCAACTGCTAAGATACCCATCAGACAGACTGATATGGGTAACACTGTTCTCAGAAAAGATAAAAATTTGTGTATGCATCCAATTAACATAGAATATCTGCACGGTATGTATAATAAAATTTAATTATCAGATAACTTAGATTTTATGTTTGTTTACTGTCCATATCACTTCCATTTGTTATGGCAACCCATAGGATGAAGTTACAACTTCTTGCAGTCGAATTCACTGTAGTTACATTTTCAAGATATCACATCAGAAAATAAAATTTGTCAAGACAAAGCTGGATATATATCATCATGCTTATCGGTTCAAGTTCTTCCAGAGCATGCTGCCTGTGTGATCTTGTCTTGAACCATGTTAGCAACTCAAAACTGTTGATCTGCATCACGATGCTGGGTTTGCTGTCGGTTACATCGAGTTCGTGCTGATCCACATCGGAGCTAATTCAGATGCTGAATACGTATTCTGTTTCCGTTAGCATCTCTGCCTCTTCATTGTAGAGTTATTATACCTAGAACGCAAGTGGGCAATTAATATTGCAATATTTGTGGCATTTAGTCGTGAACCATGTTAGGTTTGAAGAATACTGTCCGATCAATATGGAGTGCGTTGGAAGTGTTGGTTCCCAGTTCGATGTAGCTAGTCTTATGGATGGCATTCAGGATATCATTTCTGGACATGGAAGTAATCAAGTAGCATCGGACTTTGGCCGTAGAGGAATAGCTGAAAAGGACGCTGTTCACACCTATGACAAATTGACGGGCGATGTTGTAGATAAACTCCAGGATTTTCTTAAAATTGTCCGGTCCTACGCTGTCAGATGACTCAAGAGAGAATAGAATATCCGTTACTGTAAGACCTCAAGTTGATAAAAATACTACTACTACTACTACTAATAATAATAATAAGAAGAAGAAGAAGAAGAAGAATTGTAATTGCAGTTGTAAACGAAATGATTAGAATGTCGTAAACACTTATTTTCGACATTTCGTTCTGTGTATGTTTCTAAAAATAGCTAAATTGTGCATCGGATTGTTTATTAAATAATATTTTGACCATGAGACCAGCAAGTTAACCATCATTTCATATAATGCATCAACGTCGACTGATGTAAAAAGTACATGGAACATATGAAATACACACACACGCAAACGGAGAGAAAAAAATAAACCCTGTAGAACAGCTAATTTTTTACAATGAATATCAAAGCCGAATCGATTGATTTAGTTTCACTGCACACGTTTTGAACAGAGGAGTATTTTAAGCCAATAAGGCGAGTTTAGAAAATACATAGGCAATGCAGTAAGAAGCCATGCCTAGCCTATAATTTAAAGGCTAAAAGGTTGACAAGCCACCGTCCAGGACGAATATATCAAAAGTTCCTAGGCAAGAGTAATACAGTTAAGTAAGCATATCAGGTGCAGCATGATGTCATAGAACAAAGTCGTTTGCAACAAAAAACATTTGTAATTAGACATGTATGGACATGTCTTTTAAACTCCAACGTTCGAGCAAAGACAGAGAAACACACGGAAACACCTGTCAAGTTAAGAAACGGGCCATCACGTGACTTCAGATATTCGAGACTAAAAGCGATATAGTACGTGATAAGCAAACCAAGCTGAGTAAAACTGGAAAGAATATACAGCAGCAAAAATATAAGCTGTACAATTCTGTTTGCGAGCACAAGGACTCACACTTAAATAAAAGGGAAAATCGGTTCAGTCATTATTTAATTATCAACGTTTTTGATGTAAGCAATGCGGCACCTGTGGCAAAATGATTTTTGCTATCGCATGATAATATTTGGTACATTTGATCACTGGACGAAAAAGACAAACGAAGTAGAACTGGTACATTTCATGTCATTATATTATTCAGCATAGCCGCATCCTTAAATAGGAAGTTTCATTTTTAACATGTATTCTTGTGACAGCAATATCATTAATCAGGAGTGTCACTTACGTCGCAACTCTTCAACTCAAAATTTGCACAAGACAACTTGATTCTTAATTTCGATGAAGAATATGCCTTTATGGTATTATAAGACACAATTCACAGGAAGAATCAGAGTGGTAATAATTCAGCATAACCTTATCTTCAATAATACCTTTCGTGATCTTAATATGAGGCCATTTTATAATGAAATACACTCCCGCCCTAAGAAAGAAGAAGAAGAAGAAGAAGAGAGAGATGACATAACACACTGGCTTCTTACTTTTCTTTGTTGTTATTGTTACACCTATATTAGTCTCTGCCGGATGTTTATGGGTCGTAGTAGGTGTTGTGGTTAGACGTGCTGCTGAAAAAATGACACATTAAGTAAATGGAATAGATTAATGTATGACAGCATGCTATATATTCTATTACAATTACAATGCTTCATAATGTTTAAATCTAGTTTACTACCCATGTAAAAACAAAATCATTTACGTTATTTTGACATTTTCATATAGTTGTTAGAATGTTAATAATCCTATAGACGTATAGTTACCACAGTATGCGAAATAGACACCTCTAGTTACCATGATATGCCAAATAGACACGTATAGTTACTATATTATGTAAAATAGACACGTGTAGTTACCTTATTAGGTAATATAGACACGTATAGTTACCGTGTTAGGTCAAATAGACACGTATAGTTACCATATTACCTAAAATAGACACGTATAATTACCATACTATGTAAAATAGACACTTCTAGTTACCATAGTAGGTAAAATAGACACGAAGAGTTACTATAGTAGGCAAAATATACACGTATAGTTACCATATTATGTAAATTACACACGTATAGTTACCATATTGTGTTAAATAGACACGTCTAGTTACCATAGCTGCCCTCAGTTTCTCCTCTTCTTTCAATCCTACCCGGTTTCATTATCTAAAGTTTTTATGTGGGTAACGTTGATATAGACACAAGATGTAGTTGCTAAGAGGTAAATGTACGCATTCCGTGGGAAAAAAATAAAAAACGAATAGAGTCGTGGACTGGGCTGGAGAGAAAGGGGTGAATGCTCAATATGTCAATGGTAGTAAAAACTGTGTATCTTGTACAAACAGATACATCAGGTAAGACAACAGTTACAAATAGTAAGGGATTTCAAACAGGTGTGTCTTAAACCCATATGGGGACTTGGAGCACAAGAAAGGTTTTAATGAGTTAAAACATTCCCAGGTCTTTGAGAGAATGTATGCAAGTGACTGCCAATGTTGTTTTGAAGGAAAGTTCTAAGGTGGATCATAAGTATGGAATCGGATTACAGCCATATATCCATGTGTGTATGTTCTAAACTTCCTTGATGCATTATATTGTAAATGGCTGCCTGCATGTTCTACTTTCATAAATCTATCCATGTATATTGTATTCTTCATTAAATCCAATTGTACGTATCTGTTTACAAGTGCTACTTTCCTTCTGAATTATTGCAAATGGCTGATTGAAAGTGCAACATTCATAATTCTAGTACTGAATTTTCTATTATTCATTCATGCAAGCTGTAAAGGGTTGATTGTATGTGCTTAGATCTACATTCCTTCTGGGTCCTTGTATCTTACAGCTTACCAACTACTGATTTGATACTGTATTTTTTGTCGTATGGCAAACGTTATATCAGTTAGTAACAGTTTTGTATATTCTGTTTATTAAACTGAAAAATGCAATTACATCATTACACCTGGTGTTTTCATGGAGATTTGGCCTTGCAACAATGTAACTACTAAACCTTATCAGTATCGTCTTTGCTGTCGCCTTTAGTTCTCGTAGTGTCATAATAACGATTGGCATTACATTATTACATCAAACGACGCTATACATTTCTATATTGTTTCCTAATGCTCCCAAGTAGCTTTACGACATTCACTTTGTGTAGATAAACAATGTAACTATATCAGTCCCTTTTTAAGTGAACGTCAGCAACAAAGTTTTAATCGATATCTAAAACCATGTGCTTACTCGAAGATCTAAGTCATTTATAGCAACTTACGAAAACAAAATCGCATAAACTATAGCAGGGAAATCTATCTTTTCAACCCGAGTTTTGACAAACCAATAAGGATTTATTTTCACTTTTGAAGAAATCTACTTCTGACAGATTTCTTTCGTTTCTTTATTTTAGCGAAGGAAGGATAAGAAATGACAATGATGTATTCCCTCGTACTCTTCTTAACGATTTTTTTTCAGACGACCTCTGGTTGTAAGGATCGTATTTTACGTCACCCACACATACGTCTCAGAGCAATATCAATAGCACATAACAAATTGAAGGTAAAATTACATTTAGGAACGTAAAGCATTCACAAATGTTTTCTTATTCTTATGACGATATTAGTGTATAATTGTTGTACAATACCCAATTTGCATTGTTAATGTACAGAACCTCAACATTTACATTTGAATAAGAAAGCTTTTAAACTGGTTTGCACCCATTACAACTTTTGTCTCTAAAAGTGTACATCATCAAAAACAAAAGGCATACTGTTACAGGAGACTTTACTTTTATTTATTGTAATGTTTATTATTATTAAATCGATGAAAATAATAAATTGGTTGACGAATAGAAAAATATAAATATAGTACCGTTAAGTTCTTATTATTCAGCTGCTCTTTGTCACATTAAAGAGTAAGAAAAGAGTTTAAAGTATTTTTGAAACACGAATGTAGTGAAGCATGATTCTGACTTCTTTGCAATTTGAAAGTAGTGTATTAAATCATCTCTGATCAAAGAGAGAGATAGAGAGAGAATGTACCAAAAACTGCATGTTTCATTACGATATTACAAATGTACACATGCGTCACCGATCACGGTGTTTTAATTCGTTTTGATTTTATATAATTGCCTACATGTATCCTGGGTAATTGAGGTTGTTCCGGGACAGTCTATTGTTGTTTTAGGGTAGTCGTGGGGTCTTTCATTTGGTGATAAACACCAATATGGGGGAAAACTCTGATCTTACTCGATCATTCTACAATGCAGGATTGTACTGATTACTGTCTTGTTTAACGGTCGATTCAGTAAAATGGTATACATGTATCTTGGATACGACAGAGTGGTTTTGGACAGTCATTTGCTCGGCCAATGACATGCAGTGTGATACGCAGAAAAGGTAAACATTTCAATGTCTAAGTGATGCATAAGTTGCTGGAAATAATCAAACATACATTGCTGGAAAGATTTGGGGATGCAAACAAGTGTTCAAACCATTTTCTAAACTTTTTGAACAGTTTTCGCTTTAATATTCTCAACTGAATACCCTATATAAATTTTGATGACGTACACAATTTTGTCAACAAGTATTGTTCGCTTGACTTGGTATTAGGTAGGAAACGTACAGTTTACAATTTTGCTGCAAACGGCTTGTTAAAAGCTTAAACGCAAAAATAGGTTGCATATGTGCCTTAGATAACTTCTGATTAGGATTTGCTACTATTTTGCAAGACTGACAAGTTATATGGCATTTATAGACATCACTTTTAATTTTCGGCAAGTAAACACGTTTCAGGATAATTGATAAGTCTCATTGACACCAACATGATCATCGTATTGAGTTTAGACTATGCATTTCCTGCTGTACGACTTGTCATAAAAAAAGCGCTTAAAACATGAGGTTTTATACATTGAAATAGTTTATACGGCGTAAGGGAGGTAACTCAATGAATTTACATACTGGTGTAGTAAGTTCTATTATTGGCTTGTATGGAATAAATGGACCATATTTAATCAATGTAATTTCTGCTAACAAATGGTTGGCTTTATATGAGAATATTCATTTAAAAATAATTCCATAATTCTAGAGAAATTTATAAAATCAATGCAATTGTTTTTCTCCTGTTCTTGATATAATGATCATATACATGTATTTCACCTGTCTTGCGCTTGAGCCGATACATCAGAAATATTCATATTTAAATAATGCCTGAAACCAATTTCCTGGGAGTAGATGATAGGTCTGGATTTTGTTTGTTTTTTTGTCGGTTTGATGACACCCTTTGTCGACCTTATGACTGGTGAAGAATGTTATGTTATACGACACATCATATATGTGACGGAATTTCCAATTTATCTCAGGGTGACAATCAATGGTCGCGGTTTTCTGGTTGGATGTGCTTAACATTTCCTTGATAAAATTAGGATAACAACTACTGCAACGTTATGGTTAAGCAAACACGTAATAATATATTTAACACAGATGAATAGACCAAATAATATTCTACAGAATGATTTGCTGGAACTGTGAAGGGATAGTTGTTAAAGATGATCGATATTCTAAGGAAGCGGATTCGATTATTGTTAATTCTCTAAATATTCTCAAAACTGCTTCGGTTGCCTAATGCTTTGAGCGTCCGCCACGGTTTCGGGAGGTCCGAACCCCGGCCGAGTCATAAGAAAGAGTCATACAAATGGCACTAACAACTTCCTCGCTATGCGCTCAGCATTAAGATTTTATTATTAGGAGGTCGGCCAGGTGTCAGGATACTGCGACTGGGTGGGACATAATGCTACATGTCTGCGGCATGATTTCTAAGTGCTAGACATCACTAGAAAGTGTCACACTGCAGACATCGTAGCGATATGACTGAAAACTTGCTAAAGTTACATTAAAAATCAAAATTACACAGACACACATCTTGACACACAAGCACATCTTCCTTCACTAATAATGTATCGACGCTGTACCAAACTCGTATCTTTCTAATACCTTTCTCTCGCAGGAACCATATTCCGAAAGAAACTAATTACAACACTCTCAAGTAATTTTTCAAGGTTTTTCTGGACTGAATTTAACAAATCATGTTTGTATTGTTGTCCGTGTTTTTGCCTTACCGTAATAAAAGAGGAACGCAGAATCTCGTTTACTTTATGAGCATGTATTTCACTAATGGTCCTATTTTTAGTCGACAGTGTTACTTTGTGACATGTAAGGAATACTATAAAACCAGCTACTTTTGTCATACCTGATGGCATTTAGCGATACAGAAAACGTCGTATTTTAACTGGGATATACAAATATTACATTCTGTTTCAAATGTAGGTGAAGTTGGCGTTTACGCAAGGGAAGTAACTCAATATCAAATTTTTGAGACCCATAAATTAACCTCCCATAGATCAGTACATATTTATACCGTTCTACGTTAATTGGACTCTGGTGTGAGGATGGGCTTATATCTCCTCTCAATCGCATTGTAAATAAAAAATGAGAGAGAGAGAGAGAGACTAGTTTTGAATTTAATGACGTATTCATTAGCTCGTTCAAGTCATGTCTATGGACAATATGCTGCTGTCAAACTTTGCAACACATGATTATGGAATCTGGAACATTGACTATATAGGAATCTTTACAAAATGACAAAATCACACAGGCACAAAGTTGATAGCTTCATATCTGCCCTCATCCCACGAAAACTCCTAACAATACATTTACAAAAAAGTCATGAAATGAACTAATAAATTACGCAATTCGAGATGATAGCATGCCCAGTAAATTTGCTTTGAACCACAAGAAAGAGCAAAGCATATGTACGCGTAAACTGGAAACACTTGTTATATGCACATTGAAATTAAGAAATTCAGAAACATAGTGTACATCCTGAGTATTGATTATGATCTATATTCATCTAAACTTTCAGAATAAACATAGTTTAGTAAAGGTAAATATTGGACAATGCTTTGACAATATTAATGATTTATCGAAGTTAAATGGAACTAGCATTAGACGTAAGCGATACTACTACTACTAACAATAATAATACTAATAATATAAGTAATTTAGCTAACAACGATCATTACATACGTCGCTATGGACACTGCACCGGTGACCTAAGTGATTAGAGAGTCCGCGTCAGATGCGGAAGATCGTGGGTTTCAACCTCGGCCGAGGCATGTCAAAGACTTGTACAAATACTACCTGCAGCTGATTCTCTTGGCATTCAGCATTAAGAAGTTAGTACTAGGACTGGTCGGCCTGGTTTCTTGATAACCTGACTAGGTGAGATATGATGTTACATGTCTGCGGCCTGATGGCCCTCTGCAAAACACCACTATAAGGTGCCACTTTGCAGACGTCGTAGCGACATGACTGAAAAGTGTTAAAGCTACGTTAAAAAGATAAACAAATGATTTCTGACAGGTCAAGTAACTTTAACTCGTCAGTAATGACTAATCCGTTAGACGTTTTATTTTTAACATATGAAGAAAAAACAACAAATCCACCGTTAAATCAAACATTGATTTACAGATACAACCTTAATGTGGTGTGATGTGATGTGATCAGACAGGTAAATATCAGGCAATAGTTTGATCATAGTATTGAGCTATTAAATGTTACTAGTCTTAGACGTTAACGAAACTGCTACTGCTAATACTACTACTAATAATATTACTACTAATAATAATAATAGTGTAAGTAATTTAGCTATCAAAGATCGTTACATATGTCGCTATGGACACCGCACATGTGGCCTTAGAGATTTGAGATTCCGCGTCATATGCGGGAGATCGTGGGATTGATCCTCAGCCAAGTCATACCACAGACATAAAAATGGTACCAGCAGCTGACTCGTTTGGCACTCAGCATTAAGAAGTTAAAACAAGGAATGTTCGGCCTGGTGTCATGATAATGTGACTAGGTGGGATATAATGCTACGTTGAAAAGATAAACAAAGGATTTCTGACAGGTCAATTAACTTTAACTCGTCAGTAATGACTAATCCGTTTGACGTTTTAGTTTTAACATATAATCCACTTTTAAGTCAAATATTGATTTATAGATACAACTTTTATTGTGACTGTGACAAGTCTGACTCATTGCCAGGTCATTTAGGAAACGCAATGATTTTCCAGCTTGAGTCTGTGCAATTGTGGCAGCAAAATGACGTCTGGAAAGACTTCTGACGGCTTCATTTAATTCATGACTAAAGCTCATATGCGTATTCAAGTACTTGTGGAAGCTACTCGTGAACTTGCTCTAATGAAGAGAGAAAATAAACTGTTGGAAAAAACACATATTTTGTGTCTTAAAGCATGCGTTATGTACTAAAATGATTAAATGGCTAGAATACTTCTTGGTTTTTATTTGACAGAGGAGACATGCGAGACATACTAACGTAAGAGTTTGATTACGTTGATAAATATGAATATGTCACATCACTATCTCTAATATACATGTAACGATATTGGTAAGGCCATATGCTTCAAAACATAGTTCAGGCCTCAGCGAAATAAAGTCCCATGATTAATTTATAAGTGAATTCTAGTAGTCTGACTGCAGATATGGATGGTTTTCTATAGTATTTTAGATTATGAAGAACAGAAACGTTGTTTGATATTTGCAGGTGAAAACATATTGATCTGACATTCTCATGCAGCTTTGATGAAATGGGAATACGGACAAATACATCAAATGTCAATTTAAAATTTGATATGAGCCCAGGTCTCAACCACACATAAATAAGATTTCATGAAGCGCAAATTATAATGATAAATAAATTTCAATATAACACACTAACTATTGGCATTAAGCTTTTTATTTCACATCCAACAGTATCCAGGGAGGTGAATAGAAATACATCACATTTTAGAATATAGTTATGTTGCAAAGTAACATTAAGACATTTTAAATAAAACGATAATATGAAGGAACCTCTCTGGTACAAACATTATGTATCATTATTAAAACAAGGTGAATGGACATATTCATGTTGATAACTTTGACATTAACATATTCAAGTGATTTGGATGATGTTATTGTATCAATAAGTAGCATCGGAATTCACGTAAAGTAGGTACACATCGCACTTATATCATCGTTTGTTTATTATGTATGTGGACATAACGTCAAAAGTGACGTAAGATCTAATGAAATACTTCATAGTGATTATTGATTACCAGTCATTAATTTCAAGACTAGTAAAAGACAAAATGGTCTTGAAGACGGGGAAAGGAAAATATTGCGAACGATCGCATCTAATCAGTAAATAAAATATTGCGCAAGAATATCATGTACATATTTGGACCAGCAGAATCACATCAAGTAATATGATAGCATGTTGCGATATAAAACAATATTAAACTGTACACACTATATGTAAACTGTACCAGATATGTGAGAAATGGATGTGTGGAAGGTAAGATGTATTTTATGACTGGATCTAAGGCATAGGTGACAGATGAGTTGATCTAATGGATACATGACCGATCAAGATCTAAAGGAAAAAAAAATCAGATGAATGGATATTGTTATGTTAAAGATAAATTATTTGAAAGGAGACGGAAGGGCATTTAGCTATTGGGAGAGAGCTGTATAGGGAATGATATGTTAGTGAATAAGGAATGGCTCAGTACACGTGCGATACAATCGTATTCGAACATCTGAATCCCATTTATGACCAAAACCAAACTACTACGACAC
The DNA here is from genome assembly GCA_028554795.2 of Sinohyriopsis cumingii. Classification (NCBI taxonomy): domain Eukaryota; kingdom Metazoa; phylum Mollusca; class Bivalvia; order Unionida; family Unionidae; genus Sinohyriopsis; species Sinohyriopsis cumingii. The sequence goes on along the minus strand of CM068837.1, from coordinate 105,330,681 downwards.
AAATTAACATTCTAGATAGTATGTATATTATCAGTTGATTGCCTATGACTTTTAGCTCGATATTTGTTTTTCAAACTAACGTCCCTACAGTATATAAAAACACACAATAAAATCATGTGTAACATTAGAAATGACAGATGGTTAATGGGGACATAGTAATATATATGTGAAGTACTTTCAGTTCTGCTGCGATGCTTACCCAAAATTGAACCAAGTGTAAATTTGTTACTGGCTATGATATTGCAACAATTTTAAAGTTTCATGAATTTCCACTAATAAAACGATTTGTATTTTGCGAGAGAAAAAATTATTTAAAGTAAGGGCATACAATCTGGAATGGTGACAACATCTACTAGTGAATAAAGCCAATGGAGGGAACACATATTGCATAACCGTTTTCCAGGATCAAGTGGAAAGCAAATATATGTGACAACTGTGTCTCCACATTTCACGTAAGAAAATATTTTTTCCCAATCTAACCCATCAGAAGGTGCAACAATATTTACAAGAAAGATATTCATACTTGAAACATTTAATGTTTTTTTCAAACAAAATATGTAAACATACCATGCAGTTTTTATATGTCTTCACTAGAATAGTAGAAAGCATACTACCAACCCTTTTTTCTTCTCTATCATTAAGAGGATAAAAGGGATACAATACACAATAATTTTGCGTTCTCCATATCGAACAAGATAAGGAGGCTAGCATATATAATACTTTTATGCGTTATGTCATGTGCAGTAAAAAAAAGAACATAGAATACACAGTATAGCAGAAAATGCAGTAAACAACTTTTTGTTCAAATGCAAAAAGTATTTGATTGCTGTGTTTCCATATCTTGTTGCAAAGTACATACGTTATACACTGAAAATGAACATACAAAGCTTTAGCAACACAACAAAGCTGTTCTCAATTAGATAGTGCAATTCGGATATTCAAATATGACTTGCAACAAATGCGGCAAACATATAGAATACATAAACTGGTCAGACCTAATAAGAATCTACTCTGCCTTTTAATACTTCCAATCAAAAATTCAAATACGGAGTCTTAATACATCTCATACATAGTAATTTGTAACCATAATTTAAAAGGCAGAGGACAAAGTGTGTGTGATATATTTAACCTGGCACACTATGGATACAAATGCAATTCATACATTGTCAATATTAGGTCAAGATTTTAAGCGATGCATAAAGACCGTCCTCTAATGCAAACAATCTTACTACCTAATGTCATCCTGCAAGGAGGAATCTTTGAAAATATATTGATCCATTTTTATCAAACACAAAACCTTTACCGTTTAGAATAAAGTAATATTTACACTTCGCTGGTACGGAAAGCACAACAACCCCTAGGATTTCAATGTAGTTTCAAGTTTAGTGTGGTCCAAGATAACATTTCTACAAGGTTGGACCAAATTTTGCTCGTCAGATAAAAGGTAATAACAAAGAACGTTTACACGCTCTACAACGAAAGCAAACACATTGAGGAAGATAACATCGCAGATACATTTTTAGTTGATTTAGTTGTTAAAGTAATGAAGTGCACAGTTTCAGCGAACATGATGATACATGTATTACAGACCTAGAAACAAACAAATAATCGACTGGATCAATATGGAGAAGTTAAGAACAGGTTAAATGCATTGAAAATACTATCTCTAGACTGGTCGTACCGAATTAAACATATAATGTTGACGGACGGCAATGCCAAAAGCGAAATAACAAAGTACGTAAGGATCTAAAACACCCTAATATAAAATAGGGAAGAAAATATGTGGCGGTGTTGTGGGGACAAATTAATTTCATTATATTCGTGTATATCACAAATACTTTTGATGACATAGACAATGTACAGTCTGGTTGAAGGGTATGTCTACAATGCCGATTGATAAGATTGAGACATGTAAGTATGTAAATTTATATGAATGTATGTATGTATGTATGTATGTATGTATGTATTTATGTATGTACGTACGTATGTATGTATGTATGTATGTATGTATGTATGTATGTATGTATGTATGTACGTATGTATGTATGTATGTATGTATGTATGTATGTATGTATGTCTGCATGCGTACCTGCTTGCGTTCGTGTGTGTGTGAGTGCATGTATGTATATATGTTATTGTCGTCATTTAGTAAGATATGGACAAATTAAAAGATGCGTCATTAGGCCATAACATTGTAACACAGCTTATGAATAAGCAAATAAGACAATCACTTGACAGTGAATGTTTGTTGGATTATGTTAATTTGTCCAATATTTAGATTTTATATACGCACGTATTAATCATACTTCTTTCTTCATTCAAGTTATTAATAATTAAACATTGTTTATGTATCACCATTAAAAGCATTTTGTTATAAATCCGAAATCAACCCGGTTATCTTGTTACAATAAATCTCAAAATTAAATCAGGCTAAGGTCCTGTTACCTGCAGATGAACAACTTAAGTGAAAATAAATAAACATCTCAAAGGATTTAGAATTTATACACAAAAGTTTTTGCAGCTTAGTTTTGCGGTTAAATGACATGAATTTATCTTTTGAATCAAGGTTGCTGCATATACTGGGGGGGGGGACACCGGTAACACGAACTAGACCTCTGGCTACCGAATTGTTCAGCAAGACCATTACATCTGCTTTCATAAGTCCAAAGTTTAATTTGTTTCAAAAAAGAACAAACAAACATTGTATTGCCGTTTGATTCTGATCTGTGTAATGATTTTCTAATATTGATTCACGTCGTCAAGGATACTTTACAAACAATCGTCATACTCATTGTTTCTTTCTGACACGCTGGTCATGAATAAATCAGAAATGCTTCTTATGACAAACAATTTATTTCACCTTGGCCAGTAGCGTTACATATTTTTCTCTATTAACCGTTTACCATATTCGGTATCTTTATATAACGCAAATGTTCACCTCCTCTTTCCAACCGATCAGGTGAACTCATGAAATAACAGCATTGGGAGGGAAAAACTAGCACATGAAACAAAATCAAAGATCGTAGACGCAAGGTACAGCACAATGCTCTTACCACTTGTACCATGAATATACGCATTGTTCAGATAATCTGAGGACTGATAAAATTTAGTATGACAAATTATGTTGAGACGAGAACCTAACTGTACATGATTCATACATGCTTTTGAGTAAAATAGGCATTTTATAATGAGAGAAGGAGTTTGGCTGTACTTGACTGAGTGATACATTATAGTGAGTATAATAGGCATTTTAAAATGAATTAATGAATTTGGTTGTACTTGATTAATACACGATGTTGAGTATAATATACATTTTAAAATGAGAGAAGGAATGTGGTTGTACTTGACTGAGTGATAAACATTGTTGAGTAAAATAGGCACTTTATACTGAGAAAAGTAACCTATGTATATATTAATGTGTGATACATGATGTTGAGAATACCTTTATACTGGGGATATTCCAGTTCATAAAAAAGTTATATAAAACATATGCATTCTCATCTTTCCAAATCCCGATCTCTTTCTCTGTTCCAATATAATTTTAGTTTTCTCTCCTTTATCTTCTTCTTCCTACACATCAATTTTTTACCATAGTCCGAAAACGAAACGCTTTCCTGTCTGTAATATCATCACCATACTATTGATTTTTTTTAACACTGTTATAATCAGAGACATAGATAACATTTCTAAGCATATGTTAGAATTAATCAGTGGTCACTCTCCGATCTGAATTACGAAAAATAAATGATTCTACTCAAACAATTAGACCTCCATGTGAAGAGAGAGAGAGAGTAACGAAGGTCAGGTGAACTTTGATTTAAAAGTGCATTGCTTACGTGAAAGGTGTGTATCGCTCAATCTCGGACTGTTATGAAAACTAATGATACAAAAATATGTGCGAGAGATTTTAAAAGATAACCATTACTGCAACTTCAAATTACCTTAGGATACGTTGACATATTTTCCCATTGTCTTTTCTTTGGAAAACCTATTGATTGCCATAATTCCTAACGGTTTTTCTTTGAAAGGTATGTAAATTGCCCTATTCCCTACGGCCTTTTTTGGAAGAACTATGACATACCTAAGTTCTGTGCATTAACCATCTAGTTCTTGTTCCACTATACTGATATTTTTCGAAAATTAGCATTTTGTTGAGTATAAAGTAATAGATTTATGTAGGTTTTTCGCTATCTCTAAAATCAGTAGAATTTGATGATTTGCATATTTTGAGATTCTAAATAACTATCAGTGACACAATTGTTACTTCATATTAGCTTTTTAAAGATAGTTCTCTCCGACACCATACCTATTTAGCAAGGCTTATGCTTAATTCATCTATGTTAACCTCCTCGCAATTTTATACGATCGAATAATGCTGGAACCATCGTATCTCAAAAAAACCAGTAACGTTATATTTATTTTGTTGTCCTTATATCAAATAAATAACATGAAAAGTACAACTGTACAAACAAAGAGAGCAAATTTTCATCGATGTTAGAAGAGTTGCGTGAATTGACGTATTAACTATTTGTGTCTTTTAAATTTAATCATTTTATCTCTCGCCTGAAAATTATAAAAAGGTACACATCTTCTAAAATGTTATAATATGTCATGCTCATTCATTTATAATATGGTGCATTTCTCTCAACAGGACAAACATTTTTTAAATTATGATTATTTAATTTTTTTATGTTTTTAAAAAATAATCTTGAACAAGGATTTGCCTCTCATTGTATCTCATATTTGCGCAATCTGTTATAATTATATAATTGGAGATATTTTCTACCAAAGAAACATTTCATGTTGCATGTTATATCCAACTTAGCATTGAGTCCACTATTTTAAAAAATACCGAAATTTATATTTTAAGACCACCCTCTCTCTCTCTCTCTTTCTCTCTATGTCTCTCTCTGTCTCTTTCTCTCTCTCTCTCTCTCCCAGTTCATCATCAACTCATATGTAGAACTATACTATAACAGATCGAGAGAACATTTCTCATAATATTGTCGCTCCCAAAATATATTATAAAAGTTTGACAATAAATTAACTTTAAATTAAACCTAAAGTTTCTTTTTAGAAAATATTAGTATTTCAGTTTAGATGCACTCTGCTTTATAGACTCTAAACACATACACACACAAGCGCACGCGCGTTCTACAATTATCCATTCTTACTATCCTAATTGAAGAGTTTGTGATTGATTTATCAATTGATGCTTTAAATTTGATGTTCATTTATTTTTAAGTCAGTCATTCATAACTGCATCTCATCATTTCAATGTTTTGAGTACGTTTGTTACGGGCAATTAGTCTAAAACGCGGCTGTCTAGCTTATTATAATTTATAGCGCTACTGTTCATGAATAAATACACTGGAATTTCACTTAAGTTTCATATTTCAAATAGACGAAATCAATCATTAATATGAAAATTGATGCAGTCAAAACGCGTTAATGTATTTCAGCCAGAATAGGAATTTTGCAATTTTTCGATAAAGGATTTGCTTCATCATTCCTTTCATGCCGGGATCACAAAAATAATGTTTTAAATTGTATGGATTTTACTTTTAGCATATACACATAACGACACAACAACAAAGTAACCAAGACTTTAATATTTAATATATGTCTCCATATAAATTTTCACTGAATTGTCTTGTGATGTTAGAGACATATTGTACAGCCCCAGTACACGTTTATTAATGTAGTCGTTCACTGCATCATACTTAATATTGAATCATATGTATGGTTCGCCCGTCTGTCTATCCGTCTATCCCGCATTCTTTCACATCACCATACAATTCAGTAAACGTTATGATCATTATCTACGGATATAGATAGCGAAAACTATTTGTACTACTGACTTTTAAGAGTTATTGCCCATTTGTCGTATACATGGATGCAATATCGTTTACGTTATAATTATGCGAATGGAAATACTCTCGTAGGTTTTAGTGGATTGGGGTCATATAAGAAAATACTCACGTTGACCATTCATTCTACGCACACAATATTTGGAAGAGTTATGTCCCTTTTGAACACTGGTAATTGTACATAATTATATGGACATGAGGTACCATTAACATTACGTGCCTTGGACGGTGTGTTTAAGATGAACGGAGTTGAATAGTATGAATCCATAATATATAGATACAAACCACACCTGCTTGATTATTTGCATATTACCATGAACCGAACTGGAGTACGGTCTAATGAGAAAATACATGTTAGTACTGCTTCAACAAGAATAGTGAAGCCAACATCCGTGAAAGAAAAATATTTTAATTTTTATATACACATTTTGAACCTTCAAGAAGATTTCCTTAGTTATAACAATGGATACTATCCGGATTTCTTAATGGATGTTCGTGCTATTATTTTCTGTAGTGGGAAAACATATACAGAGTTTACATAATTCAATGATAAATGTGAAAATAATTAAGATGTAGTCTGAATACATGAAGAAGAGGAAAAAACGTAGAACAATTCATATTGCATTGGGGTATGTTGCATTAACTAGCCTTATAGTTCTTGGAATAGTCTACCATCTACATTTCCAAGAAATGACTTGGATACTTTTCATATCAGTTTATTAAAAAGTAATTTTGTTATAACGTTTATTCAATATTTCATCCTTTTTTATGGCGGGTAGAAAGAATAAACTGTATCCTTGTATCGCATACATCTTTGTTGCATACCTACACTAGACCGTTTACATTTTCTAGCTATTAAGGAGTAAGTGTACAGTATAGGATACATTATACATATGTTGAATCCAATTAAGAAGTGATATCTGAGGTGATTTATTTACTTAAATTTTCCAGTCAACATACAATATTTACATTTATGAATGGTAAGCACATAATTCGGATTGGGTCGTGTTTATGAGTAATGTCAACTAACAAAAAGTGGATCGCCTATTAAAAAAGATCACCAAGACCGAGAACCTTTATCGGTGACAGAATTAATTTTTTAATGTAGTTCCCAGTTTGACCCAAACTGGGAAATGTATACAGGCCAATGGCTGTTAGGAATAAGATGAGATTTCTCCTTACATTATTCACAGAAATGAAGTTAATACATGACAATCTAGCAGCAAAGGCGATGTGTTTGTGTTGTAGCACGGACATCTGAGATCGTCTTTGCACAAGTAAAAGATTTAAATCTTTCTCTACTAAGTGTACACTCAGTGGCGCATTGATATAGGCTTGTATGGTATATTGTGGTAAAAGCGGAAAAAATCTCCCGAATGCACTCTTTTGAAAGATATGTCATTTGGCATGCTGCTTCTGATAGGGCGTATTCCATTAACAAAAGGAGAATGAGAGAAGACAAGTTTCCCTAGCTTCTCATAATTTTTGGACACACTGAGTTGTCCAAATAACGTCTAATACAGTTTTAGGTTTGACATATACAAATATTTTTATCAGAAAAATTGGATTACAAATTAGATGAGAAAGGTTTAGCGAAAGAAACGTTAACGTTCTCTGACAATGGTTTATAATATCTTGCTTTCCCAAGGTGATATAGATGATCGTATAACTATGAATCACTTATTCCTCCAAGCGCATTCGAATTAGTCTTTAGAATAATTAATGACAACTAACACGTTATAATTGGCAATCCGCTGCATGGTTTCCCCGTTATCAATAAAATACTTCTTATACAGTTATATATGCATTACATGGTTATTTGAACTCGAATTTCAATAATAGGTTTTAGGTTTCAACGTTTGTTCCCTACAAAATATATGATTATTGTTTTGAACAAAAGTGTTGGTTTTGTTTGCAATTTAATAGCCTTTTTTAAACAATATGATTGCTCATATGGCTGTGTATCCTTATCACCTGTCTCAAATTCATGTATAATTCAAATCATAGATTAAAATGACCGTGGTATTAAGTCCAAACAAAATATGTTCGTTCATTGTTTTGCTGGTTGACTAGTAACGATACCTGTTACTTTTTATTGGCTATACTAATTTGGCAAAATGAAATCAAAGTACCTTTCAAAAGGATATACAAACGATAACCATCCCAGAAAGGTTCAGACGTGTTTCGAACCGACGACCTATCAATTTCGAGGCCAACGGGATTATAGCGGATCCCTGGAACAAAGAAAACATGGCTGGAAACAACACATGGAAAGGGACACCAAATGACAGTATAACTCAAGTATACGTTCCTGTCAGCACAGTATTGCATAATTATTAAACATGCCACACACGGTCACTCAAATTTAGGATATTTTCATAGTCATCACTGAAATCTATTTTACCTTTAATATTTCCAATGAGAAAGAACGAATAACTTCGTCTCCACTTTTAAGGACGAATGACACCGTGTCCAACTCTAAAGGATGTATAACACCGTGTACTTCATTAAATATGAAAACACCGTGTCCCACTTTAAAGGATGAATAACACTGTGTCCCACATTAAAGAATGAATAACACCGTGTACTAATTTACAGGATGAATAACACCGCGTATTACATTAAAGAATGAATAACACTGTGTACTAATTTACATGATGAATAACACTGTGTATTACATTAAAAATGAATAACACCGTTTACTAATTTAAAGGATTCAAAATACCGTGTCCCACACTAAAGGATCAATAACAATGTGTTCCACTTAAAAGGATGTATAACGCCGTGTACTACGTTAAAGGATGAATAACACAGTGTGTAATATGATTTAGCATCAACATGGACACGATATGGAATTATGAACTTCTAACAAGGTGAGATTCTAAATGTCTACAATTACTTGAAAGTCTGGACATTATTATACTTTCTCTTCAAAATTTATTATATGGAGAATCGAGCAATCGGTCACTTTGCTCCCTACCTACACACAAGTATTAGCTCTGGACTTATACCCACTTTTTCTCTATGGATCGATATCCATCCCTTTCTCCAAACCTCGACCCACGTCTTCTCCCAGGACCTATACCGACGTCTACTTTCTGGATGGATATCCAAATCTTTGTTCTAGACCTATACCCACGTCTTTTCTCTGAATCTATACCCACGTCTTCTACCTGGATCTATACTCGCGTCTTCTCTCTGCACCTACATCCACGCATAGACTCTGGATCGATAACCACCTTTTTCTTCTGGACTACGAAGCACGTGTTCTCTCTAGGCCTACACCCCCATCTTCGTTCTGGACCTATCCCCATACAATCGCTCTCTTTTGACCTATAGCCAAGCTAATAGTTGGTCATGGTGTAACTCAAAAATAAATTGCTTTAAAACAATCCAAATAAAATCAACAAATACAAAGAATTCGAAACTAAATAATGCAGTAATCCAAACTGTTAGGGAGAACACTGAAAATTTATCTACGATTTGAGACATCTCATTTAGATGACACCATATTAACTTCAACAGTGCTAGTTCATGCTTGGACAAATTGAACACACTAGATATGCATCATAGAGAAAGCAATAGGTGTTTTAAGCAGTCCACTATAACTGATGTATCGCTGATTCTGCCACCCTGCAGGAAGCATAAACCGATTTCCCCTGTCAGTGAGCATCCACATATTTCACTTGTCAGGGCGCATGAAGAGATTTCACCTCTGGCATAATCTGGAGGAACTTGAGCACATACCAAAATACAAATACTTCCACTAGATTGCTAAAAAATGTGAGATTTATGTCTTATGTACCTAGTAATGGAATTTTTGCACACATACGCACACCCCCACCCCACCCACACACACGCACGCATTCAACACTAAGATCTATAAGATATAAGGTAGGCCGATAAAAATCCTCATCCTTGATGTTTTCGATTTTCAGTCTAGAGGATTATATCGCCTATTCATTCAAATCTGCAAAAGTCTACGGAAAATGTTGGCTACACACATAGGTGTTTTATACATGGCTGTGTAACTACCGTTGGCTGATGTGTTATTGAAATTTCGCGCTAGATATTTATGTTACCAATTACCATTATGTGTCTAAAGTGCACGCTGGTTTGTTCGGGAAGTAATTGCATACAATGCAAATTTACATATTAATGAACATGTGACAGAAGACCCACGTATTGTCTATTAGTATCAACAATGATTTTGGGGTTGATTTATCGGTATATAGCACAGTTCTACTTCGGGGTGAATATGCTAAGTTTGATTTGGATTCGTGGTCTTCGTTGTCTCTCAACTGGACAATAACCACTAGTTGTTTTACGTTTTGCAAACAATACATACGGACACATTTTGAAGAAGAATTGTATTTATTTCAAAGTTATAATCAAGAGATCCCTAAATATGTATCGAGTAAGTCATCACAAAACTAAATTAAACAATAAAGTGTGTGGACCTATATTGTTGGACTCTCAGCATTCATCTGGGCTGGTGCATGGATAATATAAAGCATCGTGTAATGAACGGCTAGATATCAGAGGTATTTTATCTAGTTAAGAGTGTTAAAATGTAAGACTTTGATGGAAATAGTGTTTCTTCTTCCGAGACTAGGCTCATAGACAAAACACTCTGTACGTTATGTACTCATTCAGTCCATTTCATGAAAACGTCAGTGTGGATATGTTGTATGTTTCTTTCATCAGCAAATACAAATCTGTATTCAATACTCCTTTGAGTGCCATTCTCCAAACGGTCTTTACGTGGCCAGTGTTGCAATTTAGTAAATACACAACTACACGCCTGCAACTTCTTTTCCTTTTAACACTCAACAATTTCCACGAAGACCGAGGACAGATTGCTGTCAACTTAAAATACGTATAAGTGTCATAAAATGATCTAATGAACAAAACGTAATTAATTATCTGAATAATTAATTTATATTCGGTGATGAAAGCAATAACGGTCTTTGATTGAAATAGCAGCAGCGGTCAACGAGTTAATAATGTAATGTCGATCCAAAGTAATGCTGGAATAGTATTGTGGTTGAGGATGTACCTGAAGAATTACAAACCTAAACGAAATATTAGGAGTGATGCTGATGAAAGGAATAAGAATGTTTTTAGAATTATTGATACTATCTTAAAAGACCAAAACGGACACGAGTCAAATGTTGTCTGTAATATTTTAAATGCACTTAATATTTATGAAATCCATCCAACTTGATACAAATTACAATACAAAATTGAATGTAATGGCTAGAAATGAACCAGTTATGTTCAATACTATATATTGCCTACTTTTCTTGTTTAGTACATAATAAAACATTCTAATATAGTTATTTTAGCATGAAATGTACGTCACTAGAAACACAATTGAAACGTTTATCGGTTTTAAAGTGTTAACGAACATATAACACATTACAGGACAAGACGTATATTAGAGCAGGTCCAGATTATCCATACTGCAAAGCGGGTAATCTTTTCAGGGCATCGGAGTTTCAAAGGGTCCCTTAATTATCGTCTAATTTCACAGTCAGGTAACCCGAGCCTTAGGAGGCCCCGTATATGGGCCCTTATGTTGGCTGTGCCCAGGGCCACCAAAGGCATTAATCCGGCCCTGTATTAGTGTCTAGCAAAATGTGCTGCAGCGATAAAGAGTGTGAGTGGTATTTGCCACATAAATTATAATTACTGTATTCATCTAAATACAATGCGTGCGCGCGTGTGTGTTTGAGAGAGAGAGAGAGAGAGAGAGAGAGAGAGTTAGAGAGAGAGAATCCAGTATTAGCTATCAATGGTAAAGGAAGCGTGCTAATGACTCAGATCAATCGTAAATAACTTTAAATGCTTGATTTAGCGTAAATTTGATTTCGGTGACAAACACTCATGATACCATCACACAAAAAATTATGTGTTTTACCTGTTGACTTCAAACAGTGGATCGGGACTGCTCTGCTCACACTAAAACGCATTAATTCCAGTGCATTTAAACCATTTATCCTATCGGCAATATCGCCTAATATCAGTTTACTAGCGCTGTGTTAATGTTGAAAGCATGAAAAAGCAAAATGCACTCTCTCAGATTCTACTTGCTGATATCATAGTATATCGGCTCAAGCGCAAGGCAGGGGATATAATGTATAGGACCATCATATCAAGAAAAGAAAAAAAAATTGTATTGATTTTATTAATTTTTCTAGAATTATGGAATTGTTTCTATAGTAATTTTCTCATATAAAGCCGAACATTTATTAACAGAAATTACATTGGTTATATATGGCCCATTCATTCCATACAAGCCAAACACAGAACTTACTACACCAGTATGTAATTCATTGAGTTACCTCCCTTTCACCATATAAGCTATTTCAATGTATAAAACCTCATATTTTAAGCGCTTGTTTATGACAATACTCAAAAGCTTTAGTGTGAAATATTATAATATCCATAAAATATGACAACAATTTAAGTATGAATGATTTAATAAATTTTTCATGGCGAAGATAACAAGATTCAGAAGTTCATATAGTATTTAATTTGTCTGTTTTTCTTGGTGTTTTCCCTAACTTAATTAATTTTAATTTCATACACATACCCGATATAAATGGCCGGCATATATATCAGTTACATTTTCACAATTTATTTCGGCTGGAAGTAAGAGGTGTGTGTTCTTCTAAGGGGCATAATATTAAATGTACTTTGCAATGTTCTTGGATCGATGTGACGCTGACTGACCTACTTGTACGGGATGTTGTAGCATATGTGTAGTGTGCTGTTCTTGAACCGATGGGACACTGACTGACCTAGCTGTACACTATTTAGTGCCATAGATGCCATGCTCTGTCTTGGGCTGATCGGACACTGACTGACCTACTTGCATGGGGTGTGAAATATAGGTGCCGTGAGATGTACATGGACCGGACTTACTGACAAACGTATACGAGATGTAGTATGATAGGTAGCAAGGCCTTATGCCAATCAGACCAATTTGACCTAACAAGGCACCGCGCTCTCAGTAATATTTAAAAAATATAGCATTAAACAGAAAGTACTTTTAAAGAGACGGAAGAAACTTCTAAGTTCAATATCATATAAAACTTGTTTAAAAGTTTATTTCCAAACACCGTGCTAGGACGGAGTCTCGCGCGTAAACCCATGGTTCCCACCAAAATAATCCAAATTAAGCACCGCGTTTGCGAAGACCGGTACTGATAGGTAGATTGTAAAATCCTTGGACTGATGAGACACTGACTGAACTACTTGTAAGGGGTTTAGTAGTAAAGGTGCCAAAAGCGGTGAAAGTCTAAATTTTACAATAAAACTGGGAGACTTCTCCCGTAGGCAAAATTGTTAGAACGTCTACAGGAAATCGCGAATTCGAACCCCCGCCGATTCATACAAACGACTTACAAAAATGGTACTAACAGCTGCCTCGCTTGGCGCTCAGCATTAAGAGATTAGTGCCAGGACTAGTCAGCCTGGTGTCAGGATAATGTGACTGGGTGGGACATCATGCTACATGTATGCGGCATTATGCCCAGTCGTATACATCAATATATACTGTCACACTACATACATCGTAGCGATATAACTGAAAAACTGTTAAAGCTACGTTACACATTCCGAAACACACATACACAGACACACAGAATAAAACTGGGACGTATATACATATCTCAGATGTTAGGTTATGTGTCTGCTAAACAATTATCAAGCCCTTTATTTTAGATAAAATCTAAAGGTAGGCGAGGTACATAATAAGAAGTATTCGGACCTTTCATCAGTTTATTACAAGGTATGAAACAATATAATTTTGTCTGTATCACCAATACAAAATTCATTAGGTACTTATATGAATACAACACAACTCATAGTTCATTTAAAATATCATTTCATTTCTTCTAATAAATTGATTTGCCAGTACACGATAAGTATGACAATATCAGTTGTAGCAACTCACTGACATTGATAGGGGATATAATAGCTTTTCACTAGTTAGAAGAAGTGCATTTGTTACTTCTACAGTCTGGATTCAAAACGAAAATTATTGACAAAATTGGGGATGGCTATAGGTACAATGGTACTAACTGCGTAAGACAAAGGGGAGGAATCTAATGATGTATGGAACATTATATTTAGAAATCGACATCAAAACTACTTGTTATTGGTGCATTAGGTAAGAGATTCAAGTTCTCTACAAGCTTTAGTATTTTGGCTAAATGGCAGATCATATTAACGCATACCTAAACATGTTTTGTATTTTTTATAGATTTTTTTACAAGTTAGATTCTAATCATGGAAAACACGGAAAATATATTTCTGTAACATGACAACTCTTACCCTTGTCTAGTTCTGGCAGAGTTATCTTTCTTAAGTGGTGTCGTGTAGAGACCTAATGTTTGCAGTTTACTTTCGAAATGTTGCTTTAGGCTATTTCCTGCATGCATGAATTGAAAACGTAATAGTTGTAGGTCCTGGGCAGAAATATGTAATTGGTAAGTAGCTTTTATTATTGGTCAAATCCCCATAACCGCCATCGTATGTCACAACAATAATCCTGTACATCTTTACATTATTAGAATCGCATAACCTCCATAGTGTCCCGATCCATCATAACGGCGTAATTGCATTCTTGAAACCTAGATATATAGAGTCATATTTACCGCTGTAGTGGCGGAATAGGTGCAGGATAGAGCAACCGAATGGAGGGCGATACTAGTTACCATATTGCAGTTCAGCAACGGATGTTAGATAAAGCTTCAATCGAGTATATTCCGATGATACTAATTTCACCGAATATATCTGTTTAGTTATCCTCTTGACTTTTGGTATCAAGACGTGGTGGTGGGGGGAGCGTTCCAACAATGTGATATGTTCGCCCGTACCCAGGTATATGGTATTCAAGGCCCTGAGAAGCTCAAATCGGTCCACGCCAGGGCACAAGCTAGGAGACCACAAAGCGTCTGAAGCCCTAATTCCTTGGGCTTGTACATAATCTAGTAAGAGTCAGGCTTACGAAACAATATAGCAAAACATGGATGTCTACTTTAATTTAGATTTCAGTTTCTTCTATTATTTCTTCAGTTTTAATTCTGGAATTATTTTTATCGTATTCATATTTCAGAAGTAAAATAATTAATTATAATCTACATAAAACAAATTGAAAATGTAAATTCAGTACTTAAATGTAGAACATAGCTTTCTTATACTATTCTAACGTTAGAAATTTCACCTATATTCCATTTTTATGAGTTTTAAATCCTTAGGTATTCAACCTAAATTTTCGTTCTACAAGACGAATAGTTTGCAGTTTCGATGCTGAATAAATATAGACGAGCCCGCTTTGACGCCTGGATAGATTACAATTATACATTTTCGTTTCGGTGATCATTAATGACGTTACCTAGCCAGATATCGCCTCTTTCTTATTAGTTCATATGTGGCCATTGAATGAGTCTTTTTCTCGTCACATACCACGCTTTACTAATACAACTTGCACGATGGTTGCATGAGAATATTATTCATGTTATATTATATCAGTTCAGTTCTAAAATGTATCTGCGATCATTGAACACATATATTTATCGTCAAACATCACACTTTCTTGGACTGAGACTTTCAGTCTGATGAACTTCTGTGGGTTCGTCTAACGAACATAATTTTTCCTCCAGATACCACATCACACTTCAAGTATTAATCCTTTAGGGGGACGTTCATGGGGATGAACTCTTTTCTATATTGAAACAGTCAAATAGCAAGGTGTCTCCCCTGATATATTGCAAGCCAAGTGACTACAGGTGTCAATATCAGCAAGAAATATGCGTAATGAACTCGTCTTCTGCCTAAGACTTTACAATTAGATTATAATCCTGTATATCTATACACTGACACACATAAGGTAAAGTTGTTTTTCCGACACTTGAATTTAAAGTACATTCACCTGCATTGAATCGTGCTCCCGCAACTGTTTATGCTCTTATGTATGGAAGGGGATTGCAGCCATAATTATATGTGTGTATTTTCTAATCTTCTTTTATGCATTATTGTAAATGGTTCCTTGCATTCATAATTCTAGTAATTACATTGGTCTTCTTTATTGATGCAAGCTGTATACGTCTGCTTGCATGTGATTAGATGTGCTTTCATTCTGCGTCATTTTATCTCGCAAGTTGCCAACTGCTGAATTGATTCCTTAGTTTACTTCATACATTTGGATATGAAATTAATGTCGGAGTTAAAAAGGTCAATGTATATTTTTCATGTATCTTTTTCAGATGTAATTGTATTGTGTTAGGAGAGTAAGACCCCCTCACACGTAATTTTAAACAAACTTGTACAGTTTTTTTAAGGCTACTCACAGATCAGATTGTTTTTGCATCCACCCTACCCACCCCACATAAACGTCTTCATTTATCTGTGATTGTATCGTTTTTTTATATCCCGTTTAGAATATAGCCGAATATTGATATGCCTCAAAAATATTAGCATAATATAACTATGCAATAATGCAAAAACAAAACACTATACACAGTCCTGTGTTTATCTTTTCATAGGAAGTATTAGAGAAAAATAAATCGTTAATGTAAAACGGCATTCATGAAAACATTATTGTCAGTTGAATTAGTCTAAAACAAAAATTATCATACAGGTATGCAATTATAAAGAGCAAATACCTGGATTGTCTTGTCACATAGTTTTCTTAGATTTATTTCCCAATTCCTTTTGTTCGTCCTTTCATATGAATAAAACATGAATGAAAAAAAGCTTTTCACACAATTTGGTTTTTTGTATTGGACATACACTCATAGTTGCAAATTCCGAGGAATTAAAACTGTAAATTCTAGGTTGGGAGAAACACATTTCTGTTTCCACTCCACAAACACATTTGTAAATTATACATCAACAACAGCAAGGTTATATTCCCTAGCGACTGTTTCAAGAAGTGATCATAAAAAAGTTCCTTTATTGGATCTGTATTCAATATATACACAGTACGAAAATGCCCTCATTTTGTAGAAATATTTGCGGGCTATAAAATACAATATTTGCACTTGCTATGAGCAAACAACTATATAAAGGATTATATTTGATTTGCTAATTTGTTATTTTTAATGCTTTGGCCTTCACAAAACCATTATATTTATGAACCTGAGAAGAAATTTCAAATTTGACCTGTTATCCCTAATAGATGCACCTTATAACAGTGGATAAGGTAACTTACATAATTTAAATGACTTAATCACTCAGTAGTGAGATATAGAGACAAGTAAGTCAGCGTCATCACAGAATAATAGAAATCACTAGATTATTTCTGACTACAGCTGTACGATATCTGAGCAGAAAGTAGTCGCAACTTCATAAGCATGCAAGTCCTTTTAAAGCCCACAAGTACTATTCCTCACAGAAGACACAAGACTGGGTCTCCATAATTGAAGTCACACAAGTACCAGTTTGTTACTTTGTGAAAAATGGGAGGTCAATATGAGAAAATTGAGAAAATATCACGTTCCTGCTGGTGACGAGTGGTCAGTCAGCAATCAAATTGCCGTTCCTAAGTCGTACAGACAGAACATTCTTTGTCTAACCCATTAAACTCCTTAAGCTGGTCATTTTGGGGTCAATAAGACTTATCACAAGATCTTGAATCCTTTTAATTTGCCGAATAGTAAAAGTAATGTTTATAAGGGCCATAGATCTTGTCACACTTGTCAAATAGTAGGAAATCCCAGTCAGGATATATCTAAGGCACATATGCAGCCTATTGTTGTATTTGACCATTTAACAAGCCTTTTAGCAGAAAAATGGTAAACTGTCGGTTTCTTACCTAGTACTAAGTCAAGCAACCAATACCTGTTGACAATAATGTGTACGTAATCAATATTTTCATAGGTTATTCCTTTGAGAATGTTAAAGCAAAACCTGTTCAAAAAGTTGTGGCAATGTTTCTAACACTTGTTAGCCACCCTAAATCTGTCGAACAATTTTATGTTTGACTATTTCCAACAACTTATGCATCACTTAGACATCCCATCGTTTAAGTTTTCTGCCTATCACCAGGAAAGTCGTGGGGCTGTCACATGATTGTTCAAAACCACTATCATCCACCCATGATACATGTATACAATTATATTCAATCAAGCTTAAAAAGACAGTGATCAATAAAATCCTTCATTATAGTATTATCGAATAAGATCATGTAAGATTGTCCCCATGTTGAAAATTATTACCAAAATAAAGACCCTATGACTACCATTAAACTGCACAGGACTGTCCCAAAATACCATCAACTACCCAGGATACAAGTAGGCAATTATATAAAATTAAACCAAAATAAAAAGACAGTGATCAGTAAAATTCTACCTTGTATAATCATCAAGGAAGATCAGGAAAGTTTTTCTCTTGTTGATACTTACTGAAGAAAAGACCCTACGACTATCCCAAAACACTCTCATCGACAAAGGATACATGTATAGAATAACAATAACTTAATGAAATATAAAGTTTTGGTGCATTCTCTCCCCCCCCCCCGTATGTCTCTCTCTCTCTCTCTCTCTCTCTCTCTCTCTCTCTCTCTCTCTCTTTGGTCATAAATACTTCAATAAGCTAGTTTTATATTGCAAAGAACAGCACACGTAATAAGAAGGAATCATGTGTCACTACATTCATGTTTCAAAAATGTTTTAAGTCCTTTTTTTACTTTTTAATGTGACAAAGAGCAGCTGCATAATAAGAACTTAAGAGTACTATATTTAATATCTTTAAATTCGTTAACCAATTTACTATTTTTTTGTTGTTGTTTTAGTAATGGTAGAAATTACAATAAATGAAGGTAACATCTCCTGTAACATTATGTGCTCTGTCTCTGATTATGTCCAATTTTATAGACAAATGTTTTAAACGATGGAAACCAGTTTTAAATCTTTATTGGATACACATTTAAAGGTTGAGGTTCTGTACATTAACACTGCAAATTAAGTATTGTAAAACAATCCTACACTAAATCTAATACTTGTAATCGCAGTTAAAACATTTGTATCATGATACGAACATGATTTTCCACAATTTAATTATTTTGGCTTTTGCGATAAAATACGTTCCAAAAGGAAGATTGTGATAAGAATAATAAAACATTTAGGAATGCTTAACTAGGGGTCGTCTGATAAAAACTCGTTAAGAAGAGTACGAGGGAATATATCATTGTAATTTCTTATCCTTGCTTTGCTAAACTAAAGAAAGGAGAGATATCACTAAGAAGTAGATTTCTTAAACGGTGATAGTAAATACATATTGAGTCAAAACTCGGGTCAAAGATGTTAGACATACATGCTGTAGTGTATGCACACTGCCTCGAAGGCCTGAGAATGTTTTAAATCATTAAAACCTTTCTTGTGATGCAAGTCCCCATATGGGTTTAAGACACACCTGTTTGAAATCCCTTATTATTTGTAACTGTTTTCTTACCTGATGTATATGTTTGTACAAGATATAAAGCTTTTACTAATATTGACATTTTGAGCATGCATACCTTTCCCTCCTGACCAGTCCACGCATCTATTCGTGTTTTCAATATTGCCCGCGAAAACGTTAGTTGAAGAAAAGGGGTGGGATTGAAAGAAGAGGAGAAATGGAGGGGAGCTACGGCAACTATACGTGTCTATTTTAAATACTATTGTAACTATACGTGTCTACTTTACATACTATGGTAACTATACGTCTCTAATTTACATGCTATGATAACTATCCGTGAATATTTTGCTTACTACTGTAACTATACGTGTCTATTTTACATACTATGGTAACTATAAGTGTCTATTGTGCATACTATGGTAAATATACGTGTCTATTTCACATACTGTGGTAACTATACGTCTTTAGGATACTTTAAATTCTAACAACTATCAAAATGTCAAAATAACGTAAATAATTTTGTTTTTACATGGATATTAAACTAGATTTAAATATCATGAGGTATTGTAATTGTAATAGAATATATAGCATGACGGCATACACTAATATATTCCATTCACTTAATGCATCATATTTTCAGCACCACGTCCAACCACAACACCTACTACGACCTTTAAACCTACGACACCAGCTAGTCTTGGTACAACAACAAGAACAACAAATAAAAGTTAGAAGCCAGGGTGTTCTGTCATCTATCTATGTCTGTCGCTCTCTCTCTCTCTCTCTCTCTCTCTCTCTCTCTCGTTCTTTTTTTTCCTCTTCTTATTCTTCTTTTTCTTCTTCTTCTTCTTATTCTTCTTCTTCTGACAGGAGTGTATTTGATTATAAAATGGCATCATATTAAAGTCAAGAAAGCTATTATTGAGAATAAAGATTGGGTGAATTATTAACACTCTGATTCTGCCTGTGAATTGAATCTTATAATAACATCCAGGCATATTCCTGATCTACATAAGGATTTGATTTGTGTTGTGTAAATTTTGAGTTGAAGATTTGGAACGTAAGTGGCACACCTGATTACAGATATTGCTGTCCCCGCATTACATGTTAAAAAATGAAACGTTGTCTTTTATGTTGCGGCTGTGCTGAATACCGTTATAATGATATGACATGTATTTATAATAGTTATGGTTCAATGTTTTGTTTTATGACACATGTATTGTTTCGTCTGTCTTTTTCGTCCAGTGACCAAATGTATCGAATATTATTGTGCGATGTAATAAAATCATTTTGTCACCAGTGTCGCGTTGGTTACATCAGAAACATTCATATTTAAATAATGCCTGAAAGCGTTTTCCCCTCCATTCAAATGTTAGTTGATGTGGTCCCAAACGTAATTGTACAGCTTCTATTTTCGCTGCTGGATCTTTACGAGGTTTACTCAGCTTGGTTTGCTTATCACGTACTATATCGCTTTTAGTCTTGGAGATGTGACGTCTCGTGATGGGCAGATTCTTAACATGACGTATGTATGTCCGTGAGCTTTTCTGTCTTGGTTCGAATGGTGCAGTTTAAAATACAGGTCCATGCATGTCTAATTACAAATGATTTTGCAACAGTATCGCTCTTGCCTAGGCACTTTTGATATTTTCGTCCTGCATGCTGGTTTGTCAACCCTTTAGCAATGAGATTATAGGCTAGGCGTCGCTTCATACTGCATTGCTTATGTATTTTCTTAACTAGTTTTACTGACTTAAAAATGCACATCTATTCAACTAGTCTGCAGCACAACTAACGCAATCGATTTGGCTCTGATATTCAGTGTAAAAACTTAGCTGTTCTACAGGGTTTATTGTTTTTCTCTGCGTTTATGTGTGTGTGTGTGTGTGTGTGTGTGTGTGTGTGTTTCGTATTACATATATTCCATCTTTTTTGTTACATCAGTCGATGATGATGCATTGTATGAAATGCTGGTTAACTTGCTGGTCTCATGGTAAAAATGTTTCTTTAATAAGCAATCAGATGCACAATCCAGCTATTTTAGAAACTAAGACAGAACGAAATGTCGAAACTTAGTATTTACAACATTCTATTCATTTTTCAACAAGCGCAATTCCTATTATTATTATTATCATTATTATTATTATTATTATTATTATTATTATTATTATTATTATTATTATTACTATTAGTAGTAGTAGTAGTAGTAGTAGTAGTAGTAGTAGTATTAACAGCTTGTGGCCCTACGTTAGCGGATATTTTATTCATTCCTGACTCATTCGACAGCGAATGATCGGACAATTTTAAGAAAAAATCATTGACTTTATCTACAACTTCGCCCGTCAATTTGCCATAGGTGTGAACAACGTCCTGTTCGGCATGATAACATATTCCTCCACGGTAAATGTCCGATTCTACTTCAATACTTACATGTCCAGAAAAAATGTCCTGAATACCATCCATAATACTGGCTACAACGGACATGGGACAATCATTTTCATCGTACTTCAGATTGCTCGGACAGTGATCTTCAGACATGAACATGGTTCACGACTAAAGGTGACAAATATTGCAATATTAATTACCAACTTATGTTCTAGATATGATAACGTTACAATAATAAATTTGAATTTTTACGTAACTTTAACAATTGTTCAGTCATATTTTTACTATATCTGCAATGAGACAGTTTAACGTGATCTCTAGCACTGGGGCATCACGCCTCACACATGTAGCATGATGACCCACCCAGTCACATTATTCTGACACTAGGCCGACCAGACCTAACACTGACCTCGTGATGCTGAGCGCCAAGCGAGGCAGCTGTTGGTACCTTTTGTGTATGTCTTTGGTATGATTCGGTCGGGGATCAAACCCACTACCTTCCGCTTCCGAGGCAGAATATCTAACCACTAGGCCACCAACTGGATTATGCGCAAATGTGGCAAGAAAATGACGTCTAGAAAGACTTACGGATTCAATAAATGCATGACTAAAGCTCACATGCATTTTCATCTACATGTGGAAGATGCTTGTGAACTTCCTTAAATGCAGATAGAAAATTAAAATGTTGGAACAAAACACAACGTGTTGTGTCTTAAAGATTGCTTTATGTACTGAAATGAATAAATGACCGGAAGACTTCTTGGTTTTTATTTGACAGAGGAAACAGATAAGACATATTAATGTATGATTTGATGACGTTGATAAACAGCAATATTTTAAATCGCTATATTTAAGATACACGTGACGATATTGGCAAATCCATATGTTTCAAGGTGTAATGTATGCCTCAGCGACATCTACAGGCTCACGACTTATTTATAAGTGTTTTCGAGTATGCTCTTTGCAGACATGGCTGGTTTCTAAAGAACAGAGACGTTGTTTGATATTCGCAGGTAAAAACATATTGATTTGAAATTCTGATGCAGCATTGACGAAATTGGGATACAAACAAATGAATAAAAGTATGAATATTGCACATTTTAGCATATAATTATGTTGCAAGTAAAGCTTTTAAAAATTCCCATGAAACGATAATATTGAGGAATCTATCTGGTACAAGCATTCTTCATCATTATTAATACAAGGTGATTGGACATATTAATGCGGATACCTTTAACCTTAACATCTTCCAGTGCTTTGGACGATGTAATTTGGATGAACTTAAATAGTATCGGAATTCACATAATGTAAGTGCAAATCGCACTTGTATCGTTTGTTTATTATGTATGTGGACATAGCGTCATAAATGAGGTAAAATCTAATGAAATACCTCATAGTGCTGCTTGATTATCAGTCATTAACTTCAAGAGTAATACAAAAAATAAAACGTTCTTGAAGACGGGGAAAGGAAAATATTACGAATGATCGCATCCAACCAGTGAAGAGATATTTGCGCAAGAATATCATGTGCATATTTGGACCAATCAGAAGCATATCAAGTGATATGATAGCAATGTGCGATATAAAACAATATTAATCTTTATACACTATATGTAAGCTGTACCAAATATGTGAGAAATGGATGTGTGGAAGGTAATATGTATTTTATGACTTGATCTAAGGCATATGTGACAGATGAGTTGGTCTAATGGATACATGACCGATCAATGATCTAAAGGAAACAAATCAGATGAATGGGTACAAAGGATATATCATATGAATGCCACTACAAGTTATGTGAAAGATAAATGAATCGAAAGTAGACAGATGGGCATTTAGTTATTGGTAAAGAGCTGCATACATAGTGATATGTAAGTCAAGAAGGAATGGCTCAATACACGTTTGATACAATCATATGCGAACATGTAATGCCTATTTATGACCACCACCACCATACTACGATGCAAATTAACGTTATAAGTAGTATATATATTTTCAGTTGATTGCCTATTACCTTAAATTCGATTTTTTTCCAAAGTAACGTCTCTACGGTATACCAAAACACACACAATACAATCCTGTGTAACATTAGAAATGACAGACGATTAATGGGAACATAGTAATATGTTGTTGCATCAGTTTCAATTCTGCTGCGATGGGTACCCCAAATATAGCCAAATAAAATTTGTAACTGGCTCTGACCTTGCCACAATTTTAAAATTTTATGAATTTCCACTAATAAAACGCTTTGTATTTTGCCTTAAATAAAAAGATTAAAGAAAGGGCATACAATCTGGAATGGTATTCACATCGAATTTTGAATAAAGGGAATAGAGGGAACAAATAATGCAAAACCGTTTTCTAGGATCAAGTGGAAAGCAAATATTTGTGACAAAAGCGTTTCCTCATTTCACATAAGAAAATATTTCTTTCAGATTAACCTATCAGAGGGTGCAACAATATTTGCAAAACAGATAATCATAAATGAAACAATGTGTTTTCAATTCAAACAATATTTGAGAAAATCCAATCCATTCGTTTTCTCTGTCTTTATTAGCTTAGTATAAAGTATACTACGCAAAACGTTTGTCTTCTCTATCATGAAGAGGATAAGGGAAATACAATGTACAATAATTGTGCGTTCTCCATATTGAACAATATTAGGAGGCTATAGCATATAGAATAATTGTGTGTTACTGTCATGTGCAGTAAACAAAAGGAAAATACAATACACAGTATAGCTAAAAATACAGTAAGACACTGTATTTCCGTATTTTGTTGCAAAGTACATACGTTATACACTGAATACATATAAATAAGGCTTTAACAAAATAACAAAGCTGCACTCAATTAGATAGTGAAATTCGAATGTTTGCATATCCCTTGCAACAAATGCGGCAAACAAATAGACAGCATAAATTGGCCAGATCAAACAAGAATCTACTCTGTCTTATAATACTTCAAATTACAAAACAAATAAAGAGTTTAATACATCTCATACTTTGTAAATTGGAACCATGATTTTAAGGCAGAGGACAAAGTATGTGTGGTATATTTAACCTGGCGTGCAATGGCTAAAAATACAATTCCTAAGATATCATCTGTACATTTTAGATCAAAATTGTGGGGCGATGCGTAAGTATACCTTATTCACATGCTAGCTATCTTATTACCTAATGTCGTGCTGCAAGGAGGAAGCATTGAAAATATATTTGTCCATGTTTATCAAACACAACCCCTTGCCGTTCAGAAGTTAAACAAATTTACACGTCGTTGGTACGTAAAGCGCAACAACCCCTAGGATTGCAATCTAGTTTCAGTTTTCGTGTGGTCTAAGGTAACATTCCTATAATGTTTGATCATATTTGGCTCATCAGATGAAAGGTAATAAAAAAGAACTTGTACACGCTCTACAACGAAAGCAAACATATTGAATAAGATAACATCGCAGATACAAATTTGGTTTATTCTGTTTTTACACTTTAGAAATTTAGAGAAGTTACAAACTTGTTAATCATATTGAAAATACTATCTCTAGACGGGTCACACTAACTAAACAAAAATGGCAAATGTTGACAGAGGGCAATGCCAAACCAAAATAACAAAGTACTTCTAGGATCGTACCAAAAGCAAACGGGACCTTGCCTTCAGTAAGCTAAAAGAAATTAGTAGAAAATAAGACACTATATTGCAGTATTTTGTTAACAAATTAATTTCTTTAAATTTGTGAATATTACAAATAGTTTTTTATAACATAGACAATTCATAGGCAAGTTGAATGGTTTATCTACAATGCTGATTGATACTATTGAGATATGTATGTATGTACGTATGCATGTATGTATGCATGCATGTATGTATATAGTATGTATGTCTGTATGTATGCATGATTGTATGTATATATGTATGTATGTATGTATGTGTGTATGTATGTTTGTGAGTATGCTAGCGTGTTAGCAGGCGTGTATGTATATATGCAAAGGTTGTCATTTCATAAGATACGGCCAAATGAAAATCTGTGTCATAATGCCAAAACATTGTAACACAATTTATGAACAATAATTTTGCAAGCAAATAAGGCAATTACTTGACATCGAATGTTTTGTGCAACAATATTCTCTGCCAATGAATTGGTAAAAATAGATCTCAAACAATCATCATTTCAGTTCTCTTACGAAATATTTAAGTTAGGTCACACCAAATATCATTTAGGACAAAGGTCGATCATAATTGGCTGAACAATTCTCGAGATCTAAAATATAGCAAATTCTGACTGACGAACAATGCGCGATAAACAATATATGCACACGCAATATGGAAACAACCATAGCATAAATATATTTGACCCTACATCCAAGTTATTTCAAAGGAAAGAACATAAAAGAAAAGATAAAACGAAGGTAATATTGCGGGAATAGAAAGATGCATGAGTTAGGTGTAGATTACACATTACTTTTTTCACATATAAATGGTCCACGGTAGGAGCATACTATATCATGAACGCCGATTTCGATTTCTTGACGAATAACAAGACAGTTCTCATAAATTCCTCCACTTGGTTGACCCAGATTCCAGAATGGATTAAGCGCCTCTCCCTTCCAGCTGACGAAGTGTCCCTCGCTACCTTCATCCGACACACCAATATATGTATAGGCTGTGTAAATAATAAATATTTATATGTATGTATCGTGCTCACGCTTCGTACACATCTACGTACATACTGATATTCATATGTATTATGATTATTTTGAATTTAATGTGTATTCGAATTAGGAAAACCAAAATACACACATCAGTTAATAGGGTCTTGGAGAAAGAGCTAAATATTGTCCCCTTGTGGCGTACCAGTTTGTCCGTCTCTACTAGTGTTATTTATATAGAATGTATATTTTGTATTGCTAATTTTGCATGATCATAAGGTATGTATATCTATTTTTAGTGTTTTTGTCCAAGATCAAGTTGATTATGTACCTGACAAGTGACATTTCATTTGTTAAAGCTATTATTAATATAGGGATTTAATAAATATTCTGATTATTATTAATAGTAAACATTTAGTTCGCAGAGTATTTCAAGAAACTAGTAATTGCAAACTTGGTCATCATTCTTGCCTTAATACCTTATCATCAGAGTTTCCAGAGGGGAGTTGTAGAATTTTTTTATTCAAGTTATTTTTATTCACTGGGATTACAGGGTACTCAGTAAAATCCTTTTGCTAAAATATTAATTTGTAATTATAGTGAATCCAGACAAGAATATGTTGGATTGTATTACTGTGATACACCAAAAGACTGTTAACACATTGCCACATTCCAGGACATTTGCACAATTACACACTCGAGACTACAGGCACATCAACACATGAAACATTGGAACACCACTGGGGTTCAATTGGAACTTCATGCAAATGTAATTACATATGTCTGAATATTTTTTGTTGCAGTCAATCACTAAATGATTTCACATTCTGTACAATCCATCACTAAAACATGCAAGCAAATAAAACATTTGCAAGACAATATTGTTAGAAACAAGCTCCTGTACAAAACATTACCAACTTTGGTAAACAGATTCCTGATTTTATATCTGGATGAAGATATATAAACTATAAATACCTTGCAATAATTATTTTCATAAGATATCCAATCAAACAACGATTACACTGGACAACAAATTTTTACAAAAGTCATGTTACTGAAATAAAATTAGTCAATTCTTATCAATTTTTATGTGCTGAACACGAATATGACAGTCAAATTGCAAAATTGGCTCTAGTTTTTTTGTAATCTGCAAGAAATTAATGTTTACATAACGAAATGCATTCCAATAGTAAAAGGTCAACTGTAATAGCCTACCTATAAAAAATCAAGTCATTGACTACATCTTAGATTTCTTCGCCTGTCTCTTGTACAGCTGTTCGGGAGCATCTCTGAGGAGTGTCCAGCAGTAGTCAGCCAGCATTGTAGTGGACTATTTTCCCTGGTATCTTTGTTCCATTGTTGCGATATCTTGATGAAAACGTTCGCCGTGTTCATCACTAACAATACCACAGTTGCTAGGAAAGAAATCCAAATGGGAATGAAGGAAGTGAATCTTTAGAGACATATTGCAGCCAAGTTTCTTATACTTCATCAACATGTCTTCTACTAGTTCCTTATAGTTTTCTGCCCTAACATTTCCGAGGAAGTTTGTAGAAACTAGGCGAAAAGCATTCCATGCTTGTTTCGCGTCACCTTCCAGCAAGTTGTTGAACCGGTCATCTTTGAAAAGCTCTCGAATCTGAGGACCCACAAAAACTCCCTCTTTAATCTTTGCTTCGCTGAGTCGAGGGAATTTTTCATGCAGGTATCGGAATGCTGGCAAAGTCCGGTCAATGGCTTTCACGAAGTTCTTCATCAAACCTTTTAATATGTGAAGGGGTGGTAGCAAGATTTTCTGAGCCTCAACCAGAGCTGGGTGTTGGATATTCTTCTCTCCAATGGCTACATTCTGCCTGTGAGTCCATTCCTTCCTCATGTAGTGCATTTCCCTTGCTCGGCTATCCCACTCGCATAAGAAACACATGTATTTTGTATATCCTTGCTGCAGTCCCATTAAAAGGGCAACTACCTTCAAATCACCACAGAGGTGCCAGCTGTACTTGTTATACTCAATGGAATTCAGTAGCTGCCTTAAGTTATCGTATGTCTCTTTCATGTGGACAGCATACGCTACTGGAATAGATGGAAGAATGTTTCCATTGTGCAAAAGCACAGCCTTGAGACTCAGTTTCGAAGAGTCCACAAATAGTCTCCATTCTTGTGGGTCATGAGTGATTTTTAAAGCATTCATGAGGCCCTCAATATCGGAACAGAATATCAGATTACTTTCCTTTCTGAAGAAAGGCTCCAATTGCTGGTGGCGCTTTCGATATGCAGTAATTGTGACATCTTCTTCTAGAAGATTCCATTGTTGGAGTCTTGATCCTAGCAATTCTGCCTTGTTCTTTGATAAGTCCAAATCACGAATCAGGTCATTTAGTTCTTCCTGTGTTATTCTGTGTGGGGTTGATGATGCACCACAGTGAAAATCTGGATCACTGCATGCTGATGGACCAGGAGAAGAACAGGTCGACTCACCTTTGTCTTCGTCAGATGAATCAAGAGAATATTCTGCTGGAGGTTCTGGAATAGGAAGTCCCTCACCATGTGGAACTGGTCTCAATGCAGACGGAATGTTTGGGTAGACTATTCTCGACTTCTTTCGCTTCGTTATTCCGCCGGAAAGAGGAGGAACCAAGCAGAAATAACAGTCATTTAGGTGGTTGCTTGGCTCTCTCCACACCATTGGGACTGCAAACGGCATTGATGACCTTTTGCAATTCAACCACTGTGAAAGCTGTGTTGTACATGTAGCACAGCATATATGCGGAGCCCAAGGCTTGTCTTGGTCACCAACCTTGCATCCGAAGTAAAGATGATATGCCTTCTTCACTTGAGAATTGATACTTTTCTTCTGGTTGGCAAATGTCACTTCCCCACAAATATAGCAAAAATTGTCCGCGGTATTAACACACTTTCGAGGCATTACTGTTCTTTATTGTACGTAAATGGATAAAATAATAAGTTTTATGTAACAGTAGCTTGAACTGTCTCGCACAACGTCTAAAATATTTTAAATGCTGAACCTATCTGATTGGGCTTTATATAGTACACTGCTTACGTCAGCTTCAGCAGCCGCCTGGCATTAGTATAATAGGCCTACACATGTATAGTACACTGCTGACGTCAACTTACTTCAGCAGCCGCATGGCATTAGTATTGCATTGCATCAGAAAATGATGCAATCAACTGTGGATGATGTGAGCATGATGGTATTATGCAATGTTACATCATTATTCCGGATGTTGCTGCAGTCCTACTGGAGAAATTTACACAGTGAAACATAGAAAATGAGGTATATGAATATCTTCAAAACGAGAGCCAATACAAATTTTTCACGGTTATATTCGTGTTCGGCACACCAAAATACTACAGATTAGGGCCTTTTCAAGTCAGTAATGATTTCACTGTTGACCAGTGTTATATTATATGTCAACAGCAAGCATTGTACTGATACCAAGTCCTTACCAAACGATATTCCATTATATTCTTAGTTACGTGTCAGCTTTTTTTGGCATTTTTAGGACCACCAGGAAGCCTTGTTAATATATATTTGGTTAAGATAAGCCTTGTTCTTTCAAGACATCGAAATAGCGTCATAATCAATTTGATCAATATAAAAAACACCAAAAACGTACTACAGTATAGATATTCTGGAGTCGTTTGTAGGAAGTAACTAAAGCTCTAGCTCACCACCAGCTACTCCCCTATGCTACAAGAAAGAGTAAATGTCATACTATACTTGGAGTTTACTTACGGAATAAATATGTTTGTTATAGTGTTGTATTTTTATTATTTTCCGTAACTTTGAGAACATGAGTCGTATCACTACGATGTGTGCAATGTAGCTGTTTATGTTGATGTCCAGCAATTTGGGTATTATGCCGAAGACATATAGCACCTCTTTCTTTCTCTGTCTTCGTTTCCACATACAGCGTCCTAGAGCTTCGCTCAGGTTTTTCATCGTCTTCTTTTTAAAGTGAGCTGGCATACATTTACATAGTTCATTCTAGAAATTGCTGCCAGTGTACAGATTGCAATTGTATTCGTGCATGTACTCGACATACTTTCAAAACTGGATACAAGTGGATACAATCGTGTATATAATTAGTTTTATCTTTAAAAGGGTCTTATTGGTCCTATATTGGAAATATCAAAGTGAGTCGCTGCTTAAAATGAGTCGCTGCAAAATAAATGAACGGATGGATACCGTGTTCAAGTATGGGCCCCGAGTCACCGAGTAGTCTAAAGCGCTCTCCGTTACGTATCACTGTCATCTCACCTCTGTCTGGGTGAGTTAGAGTCTCGGATTCGGCCAATGTGGGTATGTGAGAAAGCTTGCCAGTAGCTTCTCGAGGGTCGGTGGTTCTTTCCGGGGATTTCCCTGGTTCTTCACCCACCATTAATACTGGCCGTCAATTATCATGTGCTCAAAATTTATCTTTAAAACCTACAAGAACAAGAACCGTGTTCAAGTGGCGAAGATCATTCAATTTTCAAAGTGTGCGTTGTTTCATTTTCAACTCAATTTTTCACGTGATACACACACCGTCATTGTTTTACATTTATGTTGTCGTCAAAGTGCGTTGTAAAAAACTGAAAGGTAGTATTGCTACTAAGTGTCACAATGATTGAAAATTACGTCAAGCTGCCATCGTTACATGTACCAGTGACTTTGTATGTGATGTCGTCCTTACGTGTCACTTTCTTGCGTTTCTGAAGGTTTCAAAATCTAATACTATTATATCTTCGTGCTAATGTTACATTTACATTTTTTCAGACTTTACGGTTGAGCTTGTTTTCGAGGGAAAAGTTTTTAAAATGTGACCACTTATATTTTGGTCTGTATAAATAGTTATCGTGCCACTTACCATAACCAGTAAGTATGTAAGCATCAGCTATCTGAGTCTTGGTCGTAATCACAAGTAGTTTAGCCTTTTCAGATTCACAAATTTTCATCGCATCGTTGAAATTTGCAAATTCTGAATGGTTCTTGACGCAAAAGTAGGTGCCGCCCAAGGTTACATTCTTGTAATTCATATCACATGTGGCGGATGGTGCTGTAAGATGCATTTCATAATTTGTTTAATCACCGTGTCCATAGTAAATACTCCTGATCTTTATATCAACTAAATATCAGATCATTTATCATAATTATAATTTAAATACTAGTAAAAGTGATTTTTCCTTAAAGGTATAAATATAGTATCTATTAAAAACTAAATCTAATACATAATTATACCGTAATTGAGAGATATAATATGCAATATAATTCAAAAATCGAACAATCACAAAGACAGTCGTTTCCACGCTTACTTAAAATGCGGTAAATCCTGTTACCACGCATGGCACGCTTCCTTCAAAGATTGTCACTTTGAGTACTTGCAGTCAACGTCGCTTTAGGGTTTTCCCAAAATATATAAAAAATTACTTGAAAGGTATTGAAATCACGCTTAATTTATAATGCAGGGAGAAACATGATATAGCTTACTAGAATAGATCAGATTCAACAATATATTACCCTAGATATTTAAACAGAAAATGTGAATGATCACCCACAATTACATTTTGGTAGTGTTTGCATTGTTTTCCTAACTTCTCTTAGATAACGGGAAATGAAAAGATCGAAGGAAATAAGTAGATAGACGAATATATACAGACACAAACAATGTAGAGACTTCCCTGCCATGCAAACGTATACAACAAGGGTAAAACTATTTAACTGTTATAACGTTTTGGTTCCATTGCATGTTGTGTAAACCGCATACTTATGCAATTGAGTCACAA
Source organism: Sinohyriopsis cumingii (assembly GCA_028554795.2). Lineage (NCBI taxonomy): Eukaryota > Metazoa > Mollusca > Bivalvia > Unionida > Unionidae > Sinohyriopsis > Sinohyriopsis cumingii. The sequence continues at coordinate 105,298,589 of CM068837.1, read as the reverse complement.
AAATGTTAACGTTACTTTAAATTTACCAATAATTATATAAACTTAAATTTATGGACAATATAGGATGTTTTTCTTTTCTTAATCCTTTTTCTTTATTGAAATTATATTTACTTCTGTAAAGAAAGTCAAAATTTGTAAAGGGTGCTGATGCTTCCGGTGACACAGGATATACTTTCTTAATTTTACGTGGTTATTATTAACCTGTCCATTAACATTCAAAGGTCTTTTATTGGCTTTATCGTGAAAAAACATTTTACTAGTTTACTAAGTCCCGGGATTTTTCTCCTTTGCTTAGTTGTTATTATATAATCTCCACATTGATAACATATTATATCTTCCTGAATGTTGTCAAAATGTATATATATATTTAGGCTGTTAAATGTGACCTTATATTCCAATCAATTAGATGATATTGTACAATGAACTTTATTTACAAATTACAATCTGCGGACAGACTTCGTAGGATTGTTGTTCATGTTTCATCGCTCCGCACGAAATACAACTAAAATCGGACACTGGATAAAACGCGTCATTTGGTGGATATTTGGAATTTGTTAATTGAAAATAAAATATTCTTAAAACTGCATTAGAGTCACTGAAATTGTAAGGAAATATATAATTACAATCGAGTGTGAATGCAATGATTCGAGTCTTTATTTGTTATCGATATCAAAAGATAAATGATCTATAATAAAAAGGAGAATGTGTAGATTTGTATTTCGTTATTATCTAAATTCGCTTTGTTTTCCATGAACATAATATTATTCCGTTTTAGTGCTCAATAGACCAACCCATCTGTATGACAACGATCTAATACTTGCCTGTGTAATAGAGAAGTCCATCAGAAAGTTGAAAACCCTGTGGTAATCCTCGTCGGAATGAAGAGGACAAAATACAGTGACCAGTGTGGTTATCATAAAAGAAGGACAAACAGTTTCCTGTGTCATCACATTGTTGCATGCACTTCAACAAATCGATTCCAGTCTCATTACTGATTACCCCAGACATTTGGATGTTTTTTGGATTGATAGTGTCCTGTGTCCAGTTCTGTTTCACTAAATGAAACAGAAACAATGTCAACATCTTTAAGGAAGTGACTTCTGCTATCCTTACATACATACATACATACATACATACATACATACATATAACTACATATCTAATATATACCTGTAACAATTTAAATGTAGATTTATGGGCTTAAATAGGTCACTTGTATATTTTTAATTGCTGCACAATTTTGGCCCAGATCGATCCACTATTCCATCTTCTACTACTCGTTTTTTCACCTGAAATTTAATCCCCAATAATTAACATTACACACTTCTACGTCTCACGATTCAATGCGCTGAGTTGTGTTATATTTAAACATTTATTCACGATCTTGTTTGGAGATCGCCAGTTGATAGCATCCTAATAATCCTAATGTACCAAATCTCCCGAGTTATGTTTTGGTCTTTACCCCGTCTAACCGAAACTGGCTATTTCAATTGCCACTGCTCTACATCTTCGTCCACATGATGAAACTGTATATACCCAATTATCGACCTTTTCAGTTAAGTGTTTCTACCTGAAAGCAATAAAGCTGTGACAATAATTGTATTATTTGTATTTCGAGACCCAAAATAGTATTGTCATATATTAAATACGATACACTCTCCCATAACCCATCATATTCATAGGTTACATTTTGAACAGGACACATTCTTATATGTAACTTCCAAATCTATGGCACGGATAAATATAAATTAATTGATTTGCACACCGATACATTGTGTAGGTTCCATTTAATGAGCAGTAATGTCGAATTTTGGAAAGAAAAAATTCGTGACAGCTTGACAGCAAGAATGGTGCAATGTATTTAAATATAATGTTAATGTATTTTGGTTTATGTTTATATGATATTTATGATATTTATACTAAATCTCATCAGGAGTTGTTTGTTCAGTATTGGAACAGATATGAAATACTAGCACAAAATGCGAGATTGGAGAAAAAAGCAAGAAGGATATGTCAAAGTTTGTATTGCAAAGTATTCCAAAGTATTATAAGGCCTTATATGTTTCAAATATGTACCAAAATACAAATTGTAAGGTCTCATAGAAGTATAAATTTATTGAGATTATGAATTGCAAAGATCATTTAAACATGATGATTTCGCTACAATAAATATATAAGTGCCTTTTTCACGAAAAAAGATTCAGTTTCATTAAAATACCATACACATGTCTATATAATTACAATCGCAATATACGGAGGTGCAGTATAATGTGATGAGGCATGGAGAGTAAAATAATTATAAGAAGTTCAAATTCCATGTCTACAGTCCCAAGTTCGATTCCAGTTCCGGTACGTATGATTGGATGTGATTGCCAGTCAAATGTCTATATTTTTCTCCATGTTACCTGTTTAGCCGTACAATATGATTTGAAATGCTATCCAGGTGACACCATAAATGCAGCCACAAGTTCTCTTCAGCAAGAAATATACATAATGCATGCGCATGCTTTTAAATAATATTGAAAGATACTAACTGATCGAAAGCACTTCAATATGCAATATGTTTATATATATATATATATATATATCGCCAAGTAACAGAAGTGCTTCATTAGCAGTAGTTGTACGGAGAGGTATTGGTCTTGTTTACAAGAATGATATGTGTAACAGTTTGCTTTATCATCACAATATACCAACCTTTGTGCCTTCAGAAGCACGTCTTATTATGAGAAAATAGTACTACGGTGAACTCTGTGTTAAATAGATGTTGAAACACTTAGGGTGGTACCATGCAATTACCTTTATATTCATATAGCAGTATGCTAACTGAAGCTAATTATGCGAGGAATAGTTCATTAGTCCTCTTTGTGTCTTTGTTTAAAACATGGACCATCAATTTTCAATCAGTGACAATAAGAGTGTTTCTTTTCTGTTTCGTTTCCGTTGAATAAACGATCTTCTGAAATCAACTTTCTTAATTATTTGTTGTAATATGCTTTTAATTATTGATTATTTTGTTTTGAAGGAAAAAAAGGATTAAAATGAGTATGTGTTTGGTACAATAGAAATTACAATTTAAATGAAAATATTTCATTTCATTCCCGGGTGTGCGTATGAAAATGAAATTTGTTTCTAGCGTACTTTAATGTAATGCAATATTGTGTAATGGACGGTAACGTCATAAATATACTAAATTTATTCAATAAAGCAAGGTAATGAACCAATTCTTCAGAAAATTTCGATGGTTCAGAATCATATACTTGTCTGAAATGATGTCATGAATTATGACGTCATGTATTTGTATGTCGTAGGGTGCTATTGAATAATATATTAATGAAAATATGTCGTGGTTTTATTAACCCAGATCACATTGTAGTCATGTGATGAAATGCATTGCTAAATTACCACAAACTAAATCTGACGTGGTCCAGCTGCCATCATCTTGGCACGTGACTGTCGGATTAGATCCACCTTTGTTGAATGCACTCTCCTGGCATCTGTATGTGTAGTTCTGTCCAACCTCCACTTCTGTTGTTTCATGTATCGTCCATGATTTTGCAGGAGGGGTTTTACACACTGTTCAAAACACGATAATACATATGTTATGCTAACTTTCTGTAAACACTGTATGGATGATAGAAAGGTAAGGGATAAATGAATGGGTCCGAATAAATATACGAGTCAACAGAATATCTTACATCTCTTCTAGCAAAAGTTGTTATAACTAGGAACATGATTGTAGTGGGATAATTCACTTGAGTCGAATTGCTATAAAGTGTCAATATATTTCTTCAAACAGTGTTATAAAACATCGCGATCGACGTAGAATATTAAATTATAGCATTTTAGTATGGTTTTTCAATATGCAGCTTATAATAGTTATGTAATATACAACGATAAGCTAACATTATCAAAATCAATATTCTTTCACTGTTCGCTTATCGAGATTTACTCCTTAAACTAAAAATAACTAAGAATATAGATAATAAGTTATAATTACAATCTTTATTTAAACATTGCAAAACCTTCTGAATCTTTTTCTTTACTATACCAATCATTCATGAATGGCATATGTACCTGATCGCTCAAGCATAGAAGGTAATCTCAATCAATCAGAATGACTTCCCACGTGCAAGACTTGAACACACGTAAGGTCATTACACGGAATGTTTAAATGCAAGAGCAGTCTCGTGATCGGTTTTAGAAACGTTTATTTATATATTAATATAAATTATTAACAAATGTGAGGACAATATCACAAATTTATTTTGGGTGCTTTGAATTTTTTTATTTTTGCAATGACAAATCATGAACAATTATAGAACATTTTCATAAAAGAAGACGTTAAATTTGATGCCGATGATGCAGTAACTTGTCCAATGCTGAAATATCGTGCATTGTACATGCATTAATGTTTGAACTACGTAAACGTCATGCATGAAAAATACATTAGTGATTGATAAATTAGTGCTTTATGGGTGAGGGAAAAGTCAACACTTCATAAATGGCAAACACACTTTATTAATTCTGGATTAGTGTTATTTGGTGCCAAGACGTATCCTCTTCAATGACGCTGAAGTAATACATTTAAAAACTTATTTCACTTAATGCACATTGTTACTTTTTTGTTAGATAATGCAAATTAACTATATATATAAGTACAGACTTAGAAGTATTTAGTTCACAAGAAACAAGGAATTGTTATGTTGGGTCCGTGTTGTAGTTCAAAAATCTTTCATTCATAAATATGTAACTATTTTACAAAAAAGTCATTTGAATCATGAGACTGATGAAAAGCATCCAAATGTCTCTGCAAACAAATAGTCTCTACGTTTCCTGTTGATAACCTGGTCCCGTGCCCTTATCAATAACAGGTGATCCACTTGCAAGTCCTGGGAGGCCGGGAGACAGTTGGATGAACAACATCAAGAACCAGGACTATGCATCTGTGAGGACTATTTAATGCAAGCACAATATTTTATGGCTTGGTAATTTATTAGCACTAAATGAGTGTGACCATTTGTATAGACTCAACATCCTTGCATATGCACAATTGTATCATTTCTGCATCGTACAGCTAAGACTTGAACTGTTGACTATTTGCACTATCTTCAGTCCTATGATATTCATATTTAATTCATCAACCATACACTATTTATATAGCGTTCGATACGGTCGCTCTTTCTGTAACGTTAGGTCACACGCCCATATTGGAACTCATGTTTATTGATAATTGTACTTGCTGCTGCATGCTGATATTATTCGTTAATGAACCTTGATGAATCACAATCTACTTTAGATTCAATTTACCTTTCATGGCGAAAAATAACAAGTATATAATATAAACACTGTATTCCTGTTTTATCCCTATTCGTAAGAAAGGACGTTTTTTATACAATTATCTGGACCTATTCATTCGCCATATGAAACTAATTATAGTGTTTGATACAAATATTCAATCCGTACTTTTGCAACTTTGGCGAGAAGAAGATTGAAATAATTAGGCAAGTTTCACAATTGAGGGTCATGTGATGTTCTGACCATATTTTTGACGTACGTGATGTTATTAAAGAATGTATTTTGTAAAGTGTATAACATATGCTACCGCGAATATTACTCTAGTATTGTTTTGTTCAATTACCACAAGTAAAATTTGTCGCTGACCAGCTACCATCCTGTAGACATTTCACTGTCGGATTCAGACCACTTTTCCCTGATAGACCATTCTGGCATTTGTAGGTGTATTTCTGTCCAATCCCCAGTTCTACCGTCTCATTTATCGTCCATGATTTCGTAGGAGGGTTTTTACATACTGTTCAAACATGATAAAACATACTTTACGCCAACCTTCTATAACAGTCTTATAAATGCTAGAAAGGTATGAATAAATACAGTTCAGAATAATATCTTACAACTAATAATGAGGTATTATTACACCTAAAATGTGTGTATGGATTTAATGATGAAATACACGGGAGTTCAAACCCCTCCAATGGGTTAAAATCCTTAGTAAATTACAATTAAACATCGCGATCGATATGGATCATTGTCTTATAGCATGTTTCGTTCTGGATATGAAGCCTGTCTTAGCTAAGTACCATACAACAGGAAGCTAAAGTCATTCAGTTTAATCGGTTTTGTTTGTATGGTGTGTTATTGTGGTGTTATGTTTTTGTTTTGGTGTGGTTGCACCCTTTACTTGTAGCAATTTAAAATTTAATTGTGCGTTTTAAAAATTCAACAGAAATATGCGTTCCTTTTTCGACGTAATCTAAAGTAAGCTATATGTGTAGGTAAAGACTTATACTTATTTCATTTACAATATATAGCATTTTTTGCTCCTTTGTTATAGTTAAACATTCTTGAACTCACAAATATACAACCTACTTCTCCAAGAAAACACCGCTATATACGTGCGTCCTTTTTGTTTAGAACAACCTTAATTTGCTCTTAAGAAGTTTACAGTTACTTTTGCATTATTTTGGTCTGTTGACTGTTGAGAAACATGGAACGGTACACGCATTTCTTTGCAAATTAACTGTTCCTCATTTTAGTGTAGATAAGCAGCTCGGGTACACATACCACGGCCACTATCAACAATAGTCTATACACGTGTAGGTACAGTGGAGCCTGACGCCGACTGGATCAGAAACATCAATAATTATGACACTTTATTTATGGAGAGGTATTTAATTATACCATAATAGTTGACGTTGTCGGACTGGATTAACACATTAAGAACGTTACCAATGGTACACAATCCACGTCCTTACATATGCACGTTTACTTTTATTATTTCTGCACTGCACACCAGACTGCAACCTTTCACTTGTTCTAAATAACTTCCGTTGTTCGCTATGCTTACAAGATTCATTAGTCATAAATGATTTGACATACCGTTCGGTACTGATATTCAGTCTATCTATGCTTTGCATCATTCGCCCAGACTATAATCATTTTAACTGATGTTTTCACCTACTTATGTCTGCTGATATTCCTAGATGGTATGAATGAGAAATTATAGAAAGCATTTTAACCTAATTCAATCTCTACTTAGAGCGACAAAAGAGGGAGTATATGATACATGCAAAACTGCATTCCTGTTTTATCCTGAGTCGTTAGTAGATTTTGTTTGTGGCGACTACCTTCATCTATACCAGAGCCATATCAAACTAGTTCTATCATTTCATATAGGTATTCAATCCGTATTTGTGCAGCCTTAGCCAGCCGACGTTTGAAATAATTGACGCGTTTCATAACTTAAGGTTCATGTCATGCTATACACATTTGTTGCGTGATTTGGTATTATTAAAATGGTAATCTGTGAACAATATATTAAGAGTTTATTATTGCGAGTATTACTGATGAAATGTATTGTTCAGTTACCACAAGTAACATTTGTCGATGTCCAGCTACCATCATGTAGGCACGTGACTGTCGGATTCTGACCACTTTTTAAAATTAGCCCATCTTGGCATCTGTAAGTGTAGTTCTGTCCAACTTCCGCTTCTATCGTATCATTGATCGTCCATGATTTCTCAGGAGGGGGTTTGCATACTGTTTAAACATAATAATATACAATTCACGCTAACATTCTCTAGCAATCTTAAAAACGTTAGAAAGATTTGACAAAATTGATGTTATTTAAACAAATATAGATGTCGGAAGAATATCGTACAACACTTGTAGTAAGGAGGTATTTATTTCTACAATGGCATTATGGATTTAGTAAGGAAATAAATGTATGCCGAGACTACTCCGAAGATTTATATCATGAATATCGTGATCGATGTTAAAATTTGACATCATGGTGAATAGTTCAAAATACGATATTAAAAAAGAATTAGTAGTAGAAGCATTGCTATAGCTAATGTGACGGCATGTATTGTATCGCTGCTGTAGTAATGCTACCACTAGATCCTCTCAGATGGGAAATATGTTTCCTTATATATATATATATATATATATATATATATATATATATATATATATATATATATATATATATATATATATATATATATATATATATATATATATATATATATATATATATATATATATATATATATATATATATATATATATATATATATATATATATATATATATATATATATATATATATATATATATATATATATATATATATATATATATATATATATATATATATATATATATATATGTATATATATATATATAAAATATATTGGCATCCGTCCATCTACGGGAGACGATGGCGTAGCTCCAAAGTACGCTTTTGTTTAACCTTCTTTCTAGCTTTCTTTTCAGCTTGTTTTATTTTTCTCTCTTCCTCTGCGTTTTGAACTCCCTGCCTGTCAGCTAGACGCCAGCTGTAACGGTTGTTTCCACAGCTCTCCCATTGACATTGATGTTTGCCGTCTTCATATCCTTTATGCAGACATCTTTGTAGCGCAGATGTGGTCGTCCAGTTGGTCGTGCACCTTCTGCTAACTCCCCATATAACAGGTCCTTGGTAATGCGGTCTTGGTAGACACGCAGTTTGGTCTTCTCTGTGAGGTTGGGGTTGTTCCAGACTATCTAGTTAAGTCTGTCCATCACCGCTGCTGCCTTGGTAATCCAGCCTTTCACGTCAGCATCAATGGAGAGTGAGCTGATTATGTTAGGTATGTGAAGTTCTCGACAACTTCCAAGTTGTACCCATCGATGGTGACAGAGGGAGGAGAGTCTGCGTCCTGCACCATGACGTTCGTTTTCTTCAAACTGCTGGTCAGTCCAAATTCCTTACAAGCATGGGATAGGCGGAATACCAGCTGCTGAAGTCCATCTTCCGTGTATGATGTCAAGGCTGCATCATCGGCGAAGAGCAATTCACGGATGAGTACCTCTGTGACTTTAGTCTTAGCACGGAGACGGGCGATGTTGAACAGCTTGCCGTCAGCCCTGGTATGGATGTACACTCCCTCGCTGCAGTCCTTGAACGCGCCCTGGAAAAGCATGGAGAAGAAGATGGCAAAGAGCGTCAGCGCAAGGACACAGCCTTGTTTCACTCCGCTGATGACTGGCAATGCTTCAGATGTTGCGCCATTGAAGCACAATGTGCTGTGCATGTTCTCGTGGAACGACATGATGACAGCAAGTAGGCGTGGGGGACAGCCGATCTTCTGCAGGAGTCTGAAGAGTCCACTCCAACTAAGCAGGTCAAACGCCTTCGTCAGGTCTATGAAGGCATATTTAAAAGGGCATCTGCTGCTCGCGAAACTTCTGCAGCTGACGTAGTGAGAAGATCATGTCTACAGTTGACCTGCCGACTCGAAATCCGCACTGGAACTCTGGGTAGACGCGGGAGGCTAGGATCTGCAAGCGCGCCAAGGCAACACAGGCGAAAGCCTTTCCGACGATCCCATCCCACCAACGCATTCTCTATCTCTCAGTATGACCGTATCTTAAAATATGCCAAGACGATACACTTCTGTATGAGATGAGGAGATGCGATAAAAAATATTTCAATTTAACCCCAAAACAAACCCAAGAAGGTTTCAATTTTTAATTTACTAATACTAGAGTTACACTTGTATCGTGCAAATTGCAATTGAACTTATTTCATCTTTTTTTTTTTCGTTTTTCAGTCTCTTACGAACAAAAGAGACTAAAGCCTTTACCGATATCATATGATAAAGTTAAGAAAAAAGAAGTTTGAAAAAGAAAATGTTCTTTATTAGCGAACATTGAGTCATTGCAAGCCCCCAGGACAATTTCAGTGCATCTTAAAGTACTTTTTTACTCTTATTTTTGCAATTATTAAATGTCATTTTATAGTAGTTTTATTTGCTGATAATTTAGTGGAATACTTCACGGCCAACCACATGGCGACTTCCAAATCGTCTGACCGAGAATTTTTTTTTTACAACAGGATCCAGTGAAAAGGTCCTTGCAGCTAAATTAACGCCATTTGGAGAATATTGCAAATCTTGGATGCCATGATGAAAATCTGAAATGATGGCGGATTTATGTGCGTTGACATAGAGACGGTTTAATGAAGCATGTAGAGTACTTAAAGCACTTTGTTATCATTCATATGAACGCTAAGCCATTCACATACCAGCTCATGGAAATTAATGTGGAATAGAAACTATAGGTAACTGAGATATTTTAATATATTTACAGTTCATATAAGTCGCTGATCTGTTTTGAAAACAGTACTACCAATCATAAAACGTTCTCTCTCTCTCTCTCATTATTTGGAATTTTTCACGTAACCTTTACCCTCATTCATATATTGAGAGAAAACCTCGGATGACTCAAGCGAAAATCCTCTCTGCTCTTCTTTTCATACATTTTAGACCGTGAGTGAGAGAGAGACACAGAGGGGGGGGGGCTTTGGATATTTTAATTTTATACCAATAGTATTGGTGTATCAATTTGCTTTATAAAAACACCTTAAATGACATATTATTTTTAATGTATATATATATATATATATATATATATATATATATATATATATATATATATATATATATATATATATATATATATATATATATATTGCTTCTTATAGTCATTAAGACCATGGATTCTAAGAAACATCCTTGCCTACTTACATGGATAACATTCAACCAGATTCGTCGTTGAGTTGCGCATGCATATTTCGTCCCACGGACACAGTTTTTGGTAGCAGGGGTCATTGTCTATCGATTCCTGCAGCAAATTGATTATTTGCATAGAACAAAAATGATTTACAAAGAAACACAAAACTAATTTTATATATTGATATTTTTAAAAGGCCTTAGTCTAAGTTGTTGCCCTATATAATTTTATTTTTTTAAAAAGCAAACAAAATCTCATTGATATTCCATAGTATCAAAATTGTGTTAATTATAGTAGTGCTATATTTACCGGCTTGGATCTATTTGTAATAGAATCGTTTGTGTGGAACGAAAGCATGAGTTTCATTGAGAGGTTTTTTTTTGTATTATTCAGGAGTGTAACATTAATATGTGGATTAATAGCAATAGTATATCCCCGAAATAATCACTTACATATATATATGTGTGTAAAATGTCTTACAAGTATTTCATTTAATGTAAACACTGACTATTTCTTAAGGGCCTGTAAAGAGACCAAAGGCAACTTTTAATGTCAAGAATAACGTACCCTGATGTTGCACGATAAACCTGATTTGGAGTTTCTCGGTCATCGTTCCAGCTAAACTCGGCTCTTGCTCCTTTCTCATAACCAAATCTTGATAAATGTATACATTAAAAATGCAATTAGTTTCCGTATCATACGGCACACTGCTGAAACCATGAATTTGCACCTTTTGATTCCATGTATATACCATTAAATCTTCTATAAAACCAGTCAGTTTCTAAATTTATGGAATTGTATAACAGGATTAAGTACAGCTGTATCGTGTCGTCCATTAGTGCAACAGTGCAATTTTGAACATATTTTATTTAAGTTAAAATTGCAAGCTATACAACAAATATTACATGGAATTATAGTATGACATGGAATTATATGATTAATAATACAGACAATTCATTGACTGACATCTCATTCACGCGTGGTTTGAGTCCAGCTATGCACACTCATGAACCGTTATTACTTACTGACATTCAGTACTTATACAGTCAATAATATTGAAAGTATTGACAATATTTAATGTACCAGTCTTTACTGACAACTTCGACTGTTACTATTTTGTATATTTTCACTCGACTACTTTTGTTGAATAGTAGGGTAAATATTATTGTCATTTATTGCTAATATACTAACTAGCATTACAGATAAAGAATTAAACATATTGCATTTCCAAGATCACAATGATGTATACGAGACAAATGCATTGAAAATAAGATCCTCTCCATTCTAAACTTACTTAAAATGCAATTTGATGAGATTACAGTCAAGAGTTTGGGATACTTTCTGACAGGTGACCTTCATACATGATCAGACATGAGACGGATAAAGGTAGTTAACAATCGGAAGGGTGGTTTTGTGGTGGTCTGGTACGGACTCTTTAACCTCTTGAATAAATGTTGGTGTTCTGCATTTCCTTTTGTAACAAAATATTATCTTCTTTCTGCTGTTGAAAGTTTGTTTCGAAATAAAAGTGTCTTAGAGTTATTATTAAATATTCGCTACTTATAATATATGATGAAGCTCATGTATAGTAATATGAAACAGACTACATTCAAACGGGAAATGAAGGAACGTTTTCTGTTGGAAATCCGAAAGAATTTGAAGGACTGGCAATAAGAATGTATATATACAAATTCTAATTCAGTAAACTAAATAAGATTCCTAAAATGATTAATTGAAGAGAAGTTTATAAATTATTTGATAAAGCTGAGAACAAATGAAGAATTATTTAGGTGTCTCAGGCTTGCCAAACAAAAGTTCGTAACTTCGAGACATGGGACGGTATCAAAACAATTTTTATACTTGGTTCGCATTTTTAGATTCAAACTTTGTTTCAAGCTAAACTTCATAACCCATTAACAAACTATTTTCGAAGAATTCGATTCCTCAAGTAATATTTATTTACGAACAAAAGTGGAATAAGTTAGTGAAATGAATGTAATAAAGACAGCACAATCTCTCATCATCATTATATAAAATTATGAGCAAATATTAACTTGTCATTCCTTACCTTCGTTGGACCTTTGACAGACTTGTAAAAGCAGTTTGCAGCCTTCACAAGTTTAGATTCTGGCATAGTCCGATTTAGAAATTGACAAGTAGCATTCAGTCTGAAGTAATTTACCGCAAAGCATATTTCTAACTGCACACATATTTCCACACATCTTGCGACTCCAATAGGGTTAAGTTTCGCGAAGCTACCCTCGCGCTGGCGTTTCTCCGCAATGAAATCGATGCATTCAGCAATGGAACCAACAAAATGAAAGCACACTAAGTAAAAGAGAAGACTAAAGTACAGCAGACAAGCCATCGCCTTACTTGTCAACTTGAACCAATAATACAGTCATTTATACAATGGTTCATCTGTTTGCATCAACTATATCGTGAACAATATATATATGAACTGCTCGTTAATGTTGAAATATCCTTTAAGAGCTGCTGATACACAAGTTCATTTAAATAGGCGTCAATGATCAACAATGTGGAAAATAAATCCTAGCCTATCATTCGATAAAGATATTATCTAACTCCACCTATTTCAACATTTTTGTCCAATCACTGTAAAACATCGCCATAGTTCCAATCAATTGATAATTCTTACTGTTGAGAAAACGGTAACGATTGTGCAAATGTATTGGTGTCACATGTCAAGTTCCGATGTCTCAGGCATCAAGTGTAATTATGCAATCCATTATCATGAACGAGTTCAATCAGCTACGCATAGGACATAAGCTTGTATTACGAGTATATATATATATATATATATATATATATATATATATATATATATATATATATATATATATATATATATATATACACGTTTTAGGTGCGTTGTGGGCAGTCATCCCGAAAGTGGGTTTACGGGAAGGACATGATATAGTTTACATTTCAAATCAAAATACATATACATAGGTTGTATTTCTTACATAGTAATTATGTATATGTTGAAAATAAGTATATACACTTATGTTATAGTCCTATTCATGTTTTCGGTTCGTGGGCAGATATATAAATTTCATGGGCAGTTTTGACCTTTAGGTTGAAGATGACAAAGTAACTGCCCAAAAATACGTTCACGAAGAACAAACATATAGCATTCTGCCCGCGAATACGGCCCCGGGAACAATATATAGCGTACTGCCCACGAATACGTTCACAAAAGTAACAAATATATAGCATGACTTTCCGGTGTGCGCGCGCAAAATGGTTGTCAAGACACGACGATAAACATTAATCTATTAAAGCATCCTTTGCAATGGCCAGCGTACATATAGCGGACGTGAGGTTCGTTTTTCACAGCTTGTTTGAAATAAATGGATGATTATATATCCAGTGTAACAACTTGTCTTGACAGCTTATGGATGCTAATGTTTGACATTTATTGTGAAGATGATTGTTCACTGCTTGTTGATGAATTCGTAGCTTCTGTTAATCGATGTTATAGCTCAATTTAACTGTCATACACTGATATGTTTAAGTCTGCTTGCACAGTTAACTATGCAGAGTTATGGAAATATAACAAATTGGTTTTAATAACTTTCAGAGTTTGTTTTACTATTAATCAATATTTGTTTCAAGTACTATAAAGGCTGTGATAGGTTGGGTGGCTTAGATTACAAATCAGGCCCTTCTCACTTGGGGGGTGGGGGGTGGGTACTGCCCATTATGAATATTACTGGTCCTAGATGTCCAACCTGATATTTATGACATATAGGTTCAACATCTTACTGCCAGCAGAAATGGTGTTCTGTAGTATTTTTCCCAGTCAATAGTTTATGGATATATTATGTCATGTACTATGCTTGTTTAATTCTCTCATCTCAGTTCTGACGTTACCATTGAATGCTATAATGTTTCCAGACATCCGGTATTCTTGGTTATTAAAATTATATATATACACAGATAACTGAAGGTGAGTTCTCATTATTCCCTAACAATTGTAATTAGTGGGGCTGTAGCAATTGATGGTCTGAGAATTCAAGTTAACTGGTTCAAAACTTGGGTAAACAACAAACTGTTTTCTTCCTTTGACAGGCATCATAAAGTTTTGCATCTTTGTCACTCTGATGACTGTGGTACACAAGTTACAGACTTTGCCTTAGAATGAGCCTGATTTTTGATACTTGTTACTGAATGGGGTGGGGTAGGGAAGTAACAAAATTATTAAAGGTGGAATGTATGCAAACCATGCTGGAAATAGATATGTGCCAGCAACTGCAACATGTAAGCTTCAATCAATTTGGAAACTATAAGCTTTATCCTGTAAATATTAACAGTTCACACCCTGTATAAAAGATGATTTTGTGTTTGATTAACTGGAACTGTCAATTTATTATGTTAAGGAATTTATTGTTTTAACCCTAGTAAATGTAATATAATTAGGTCAAAAGTTCCAGTTTGTTTATTGTTTCCAGAGTTGATTATTATAACTTGAAGAACCTGTTTCTAAGTGTTAAATGAAATGAAAGAGATATTGTTTACTCAAGTGATATAAAATAAAAGTTTAAAATGAACTGAAAGAAATATTGTTTATTCAAGTGATACAAAATAAATGTAAAAGTGTATATTCATTAAGAAGTGTATTGTCAATTGCAAATAAATGAAGATTTATCTTATTTTGTTCTTTACTTGTGTACAAAATTATACCTGGATTGGGCAATAATTACTTGGACTCCATTTGGAAAAGAAAAATCTATATGTTCTAAATACCTAATGTTCATATCATAATGCTCTTTTAATGGATGATTATGCTTTTCAGCTGACGTTACCATATTGCCAAGTGAACTAATAGTATGGCCTTCGGTGTGGCCCACTAATCACATTTGTAAATGAATTATGCATACAATAGAGAAATAGCTCTTAAAATATCTTAGGAGTTGAACAATGTGTGTACACAAATAAACATAAAGCAAATCTTTGAACTTGTATGCCACACATGCAAGTGAATTGGTGGTTTTCATATGTAACTTGTGTACTCTTATGGCTTTTGTCTATATTACTTTTAGCCATTTCTATTCACACACCAGAACACAACCTTTTTTGTCTGATTCAGGTACTAATGCAAAACTTATTTCAGCTGTAACTGAAGTATACAGAATTTTTCCTGATACTGAGGCCTACTGTGTAGACAGTATAGCTGTAAGTCATCAAATCAAATGGAAGACAACAGTGTGCAGTTGAAGAAAATGATATATACCCAGTACCATTTAGAGTTATCTTAAAGAAAAGTCACAATGCACACTGATACAAGTAGTTTTAGAAAATGCATTTGTTCCACATACATTTTAACTTAACCCAAAAGTTCAGTCTCTTGCCTAAAATTCAATCAGATGTATGCATTTATTCCATAAAACACAAAGATATAATGAACCAAATCATTTTCATTATTGAGTTAGGTAGTAGGCTATGTTAAAGAGTGCAATCACTTTATCGATTTTTTTTTTCCATTACATTTTTATTTATTATAAAATGACATTTCTTAGTGGAGTGCTAGCAACTGTAACTTGAGGAATATTTTGTACATGCTGGCCTAAGTGTCATGAATATACTGTGCTACATTTTGCTTTATTAGGTATAATACTATCATGAGACTTGCTTGATTAAATCCTGAATTTGTCAGTTACACTTACAAGTCCACTGGTAGAATTTAAAATCTGTGACAGCTTGGGAACTTTTTTTGCAGTAACTGCAAATCACTTTGCCTTCACAGTCAATGAATTCAAGCCATTGATAATTGTCAAACCATTGTGACTGAAAATGTGATTGTCTCTTAGTTGTGTCCTATTTGATAATTTTGCTGCCACAGAGTCTGGATTGTGTCTCTGAAGAAATAGTTCATCTAGACTCTGTTGCAGTATTACATTTTATATGTTCAATTTAATGAATTTTCTTTCTTTGAATCATTCTTATGTCATAACTTGTGAAAATAGTTTAGTTAACAATATTTATTCAAACAGAAAAGATAACCTCACTTGACAAATCATCCTACTAAAGTGATCATGGCATACACTTTTATCTTTGAAATTCAAATATTGCCCACTCGTTAATTAACATAACTAATATTGCACATTGAAGGTGATCATATGTATCATCAGTTTTAAAAAAATAAAGACATAATACTATCATTTAATCACTGCATACAGGAAACAGACACTTGTGTCTGTAAAATGCCTTTCATTGGATTACTTTGGTTTATTAAAACCAAACAGCGATCCACTCAGGATTTTCTAGGGTAGATACAGAGAATATATTATGGTCATTCAGAACGCTATCAATACATCAGACCAGATTGTTTTTATTATTATTTAGGCAAAATAACTTAGTAAGTCAGATGGCAAACATGAGGATGGTGATAGGTTATGTGGAATTTGCATTGAATCATCTGATCCCAGAAGATCTGATACAATGTCACTGGTTGTGGTAATCATCAAGTGCAGTTGCACGGCACCATAAGACTTATCAAGATACCATAAGCTAGAAAGATGAAGAAAAAGAAAAACGATGACCCAAAGACAAATCCTGCAAACTGTGTGCAAAAACGATTCCACAGATTATAGATGAAAACTTTACTATATTTAGCTTCAAGATATTAATAAATTCGGATTACTTCCTCCAGTCTGCTACAGTAATTCATGCCCATTGCACTCATAAATTGATTATAGTCCTTGCAGTATTTTGTATGGGCCACAATATTTTAATTGATGCAACTGATGCTCCAGTGTTGATTCAAACATAGCAATGTCCCTTTGGGATGTGTGCATAAATAAAGAATGCCTGTTCCTTCATTACCACACTTGTTGAATTTATCGTGTCTCTCTGAAAACTGTACCATGTGAGAAAGAATTTTATAAAGAAACTGGACATAAGTATTGCTAGACATATACTCAGACCTGAGACTTCATAAAAGACTGCTTACTTGTGAGGCATTATTAGTGCTAGGGTTTGAGGTAATAACTTGCTATATGTTTGGTAAGGCAAAATAAGGGGCCTTATGACTTAAATTGAAACTGTGAAAAAACAAAAGGTTCAAATGCAATAAACTTTTGTTTTTCCTCATTTGTTATATTACAGTGCCATGAAAGGTCATTTCTTTTATCTTTTTAATCCCTTGCCAATTTTAAGTCATCATCACTAACCAAGTCTCTAAATCAATTCTTGGCATATTTAGCTAAAATGGTGTCTACTGTTCCATTATATCATTGATTGTTTAGCTTGCTTGTATGGAGCTTAACACCATTTTTCAGGACATCATAGACTTTACATGGCAGCCAACATATTTATTGGAAGAAATCAACACACATAACGCTACTGGCAAACTTTCCCATATACACACATTGGTTGGACTAGAGAGAGTTGATTAGTGATGTGTATGCCTAGACCATTCTATAATCCAGGGCCCCATGATTGAATACAGCTTAAAGAAATTAACCCTAATTCAATTTCCTTGTTGCATTTAAATCATAACACCCACCATGCAAAGTGACACGTCTCAAGATTTTCAAATTTGTATATGTTTTGCAACTTTTAATTCTGAGTTGATGCATGTGGATGTGGAAATTCAGTTACTGAATACTTAGCTACTTATATAAGGAGCTCTCACACTGGTAAAAGCATGCAGTTGGGATTTTATTTGCAAGAGGGCAATTAATTGTTCAAAATACTGTTTTAGCTAACTACATATGCGAAGGGTTGATGTATAAAAAAGAGGATCAAGAAATCCTAGCTAGTAAAGATAATTGTATCCAACTTGATAGAAAGTCAGAAGGCCTTTTAATTTTGTACAGCAGTTTCATTAAGGAACCAACTATAATACCATTAGAAGTTTATGAGCAGCAAAAACCACATTTAGGACCAACTAGACATCAAAACCATATGCATAGTTCCATTTACGGCCAACCAGACATCAAATAGGTCATCTAGTGAAAGCACAATGTCAAAATGACCAGCCATCTAGGAGAAGTAGTAAGGAAGGGGTTTTCCAGATGCCCATTAAAACAGCCATATTGGAGGTTAGATTGGCACTATTTTCATTTACGTCCAACTAGACATAAGAAGTCTTTCACTGATATGACGATTCATTCAGGAGAAGTAGTTATAACAGGATTTTCAGGATGGCCACATTGGTGGCCTTATAGGATGTCTGTACAGCACCATAATTCTCATTCAGGACCTGCTAGACATCAACATAAGTATTTTGTACACATGTTGACACGCTGACACAATTATCCATTCAGAAGTAGCGATAAAAAGTTTCTTAATATGGCTACTGTGGCAACCACATTGTATGTGTGAGTGGCACCATCTTGTTTTTTCTTCCAGATATTTTCACACAAATATCATATTTAAAGATAACATGAATTCATACAAGATCTTGTCGGTTTATTTCATAACAGATTTTTCCCTCATATTAATATAATCTTTTGAAAACATTTATACATTATAGTTCTAGAAATTTTTCATGCTCTCAGAAACTATTAAAATCACAGCAGAAAGTGTTATGTTATATCTTTATTCAGCACTGAAAAATATTTATGAACTCTTAAAGTTTTTTCCCCTATATTAACTTAATTTAATGAAGATGTTCAGACTATAACCTTTCCATTGGATTTATTTTTTCAAACATGGCGTAAAAAGTATGTTATAGTAACCAATTTTTACATTGCCTTCACCATCGCAGAAATCTCTATAATCAATTTCCTAGTAAAGAAAAGCCAAGAAAATAAATGGACAGTTAATATTCACTTCAGGATCACAGACCTGAGGCAAATATGTCATTGTTAAATCAAACATTTTTATTGTGTTTCCTTAGATCTAAATATATATATATACTTGCTGTTACTCTAAACGAAGGCTGGTGATCCAGTTGATAACCTTTTGGGGGTTTTAAGGATGTCTTTAAATTTAAGGCCTTAAAAATGTTGAGATCTTATATTAAAAATGACAGTTTGAGCCTTGCAGATTCATGTCCACAGGTGCCCAAATAAAAAAGAAGGGGGGGGGGGTGCAAGGGGCAAGCTTGTTGGTGTGTTATAAAATAACTGACTTATCATCGGTGTGCTGACAGGTAATGTGTAATTAAATCACTGTTGTAATATTGATAATGAGCGAGTCTGCACAAAGGAATTTCATACAGCTAAACTAACTCAACAACTAGAGGCAATTAAGAAATATATCCACATTCGTGATTCTGTCAAATGGCAGATACAACAGCATCAGGAAGCTCAAGTGGCATTTACAGAAGGTAAAGAGCCGCTATACTTGTTATCTTTTTAGGGATGTGCTTGGATTTTGCCCTCAAGCTGGAGCAGTCATAGGATATATAATAAATCGCCACGGTCGGAATTTATCCCCAAGCTGGGGTAATCGATGGGTAAAGTCTTATCCACAGTCGGGGATTTATTCAAGCTTCAGGTGCAAGTTTTTGTGCATCTCCATGCCCTTGCATAAAACACAGTTACACGTTTTTTTATATAGATATTTTTCAGTTGTAGACAGGAATAATATGTATTTGCGAGTGTTTGAAATGAATGGGTTCATTATGAATTGAGTGGCACTACATTTCAAAAGCAAAATTGGATTGAAATGCAAGAACTGTAGTACGGAATTAGTGTTGGTTCTGGATCGTAGAATGGAATTGTGTTTGTGTGATTGGATTTTTAATGTAGCTTGAATAATTTTTCAGTCATATTGCTACGATGTCTGCAGTGTGGCAGTTTATAGTGATGTATAGCACTGGGGCATCATGCTGCAAACATGTAGTATGATGTTGCACCCAGTCACATTATCCTGACACCAGGCCGATCAGTCCTAACACTAACCTCTTAATGCTGAGCGTCTAGCGAGGTAGCTGTTAATACCATTTTTGTAAGTCTTTGGTATGACTTGGCTGGGGTTTGAACCCATGACCTCCCGCTTCTGAGGCGGACACTCTAACCACTAGGACACTGGAGTGGTCAGAATGGAATTGTAACAATTACAATGGAAGCAATTTGTATTATGCTTGTTGGGGCATTCCTCACTGATGGCTGTCAGTGACATCATCATGGGAATGTGTGAACAATACAGACACTTTTCTGCCATTTCCACTGGCATCATCTCATATGATGTTATTTAAAAAAACTTCCTACAACATACTCACAACATATAAAACCTTTATGCAAATCTGATGAAAGCTGCTTGTGTTTCTGAAACACATATTCCATACTGGTGGCAAGAATGTCCAAATCTACATTACAAAAATGAAAACATTACCATCCACCTAGGAGTTGCAAATGTATGAAATCCTCTTGTTGGGTAGTTTTACTAACAGGCTTTACAGCAGGGCCTTCCATTAGATTTAAATGTGGCAGGTAAGTTGACAAAGTAGGGTGGGGGGTTGGGGGGACCTACCCCAATGGGGATAATTCATTTTTTTTTAAAAGTAGCATGGTGTAAAGTAAAAGTAGATGGGCTGATAAGGAATCCACTGAATTTACAGACTAAAGGTTCAGACATTTGTTTTTAAGAGAAAAATGAAAGAAGGAAACAATACAACAGATATTTTAATATGACTTTAATGTTTATTTTCTAGATTTAATTAAGATTATGAATCAGAATCAGTCTCCAACTCCACTGTAAAGTTTATCTATTACTTCTTCTGCTCAGGCACCTGCAAATTAAAACAAAATTGTAATGCTTAAATAAAGTCATATCATCTCAGCACTAGTTACATATGCAGAAGTCATGTTAATCAGCATTATAAAAATGTATGAAATTTTCTTCACTGCACTTGTGCTTCCCTTACTATCGTTAAGCCATGATACAAGATAACTTTGCACTTACTTATCATTTCTGGCAAGTGGATGGTGCAATCAATTTGCACAAAGATGAATTTATTTCATCCAAATATTTCATGTGAATAAAAATTCCAAATGGAGGCACTTGTCCGATCAGACAAGATATATGCATATTGTAGTTAGCTGGACTCTAGCTTTGATAGTCCTGGGCAATAGGATAAGCTGATTTTGTTATCAGTTTAGAAATGCATCCGCTTTGCAAATACTATGCTTTAAAAGACGAAACTGAATCCAATATTGATGAAATAAGAGTCATTTGGATTACCTTGTTTTTTATCATTCTGCGTTGGTTGGGTGCATATTTGAGGGTCTCTGATATGGTCTCTTCCATTCCATTTGCCTTTGCTTTGCCATTAGTTTTCAAGCAGGCTTCTGCAAGAGTAATACAATGTTTTAAAAAAGTTTCACAACAAAGGATGCATTGCATTTTTCTAAATGCCAGCAATAATCAATGGAATATTTTTAAAACATGTACTTTGAAATGTGGTCTCAAGTTACTTTATCAATTCATTTAAAAATCTCTGGCAAGTCACATGAAAAACACAATTTAAATCAAGCCATACTTACTTATCAAAACCTGACATATCACAAGCTCTTGAAATGCTTTTTTCCCTTTACGTCCCTTTGGACTATACTCTGGCCAGTCTTTTTGTTTTAAGCTTTTTCATCATCCTGCAGACACTATCCCCAATTGTAAACCTGCCAAGGGAGCTCAAGTAGCATATCTGAAAATAATAATAATAATAATATTACTATTTTTTGATTTTGATATTATTATTAGTAGTAGTATTTCATGATCGATGTGACAAAATATGCTTGTATATAGTTATTTTTTGCCATGGTTTTGCAAGCAAATTTAATTTCTCTAACTTGAAAAAAATTTGATAACATTAACTATGCAACACAATGTACTAATAGCAATTATAAACCAAATTAACCACCGTGAATCTATTAACTTCATAAATGACATTCACTCAAGGATTGAATTAAAGTAGCCACATAATATGTAATAGTGTATATGTAGTAAAATACCTGTTACATGTTCATCTCTAAACATGTTTTGGCCTACATCCGTAAGACAAAACAGCCGACCACTACATGTTCACCCCACCCCCAAAAATAATTATACAGGCACTGCAGAACTTGCATAAATTATTTTGAGGTTCACAACAGCAAATAAAGGTTATAACAGTTTTTTTAAATAGAAAATAAAGCCCCAATTTACCATCTTCTTGGAGAGTTTGGGATTCTCCTCCAACCTCTGGCAAAGGCCCTCTAGTTCCTCCACTGAATCACATGGCATTGCAAGAATTTCTTCTCTATATTCTGTGTCTGGGCCTTGTGTATGAACTTGGAGGGCCAGCTGCTCCAACAAATTCTCAATATTTGTGTCCAGTTTCATAAGTACATTGAACTGGAAATCTGTAACAGATTTGTGATGAAATTAGTTTTGAAAGATCAAGATCATTATTATAAACTCCTTAAAAAGATCTGTACAGTGAACATGGGTTTAACAATGAAATATATTTATGGAATGAAATACATGGTTTTTGTACAGTTTATATGAAAACTTTTCCCATAATCCTTTATTTTTTTATTCCCTGGATATGTTGTTTCACTGCTGGTGTCTGTAAAGTCTGCATTCAATGTAGATGGTTTAGGCGTCTGACTTACACAAGACAATGGTATACATCAGAAAGAAAAATAAAAAAAACCAATGGAATGATGAACAGTCGACACATCAATGAAAAACAATTCATTGTTTATTTGCACAAATAAGTCTTGAACAGTATGTTTTATGACCTATAATTTAATTAATTAACATCTCACAATGTTCTGAAATAACAGTATCTAAGCTACAAGAGCTTGTGCTTTCATGTCATAATCTTCCATTTTGCAAACAAATTTTGATGTTGAATCAATGTATATGACCTTAGCATTGAACACTAACATTCAAAATGTCTACAAGATGACAAGACTATTATCAACTGAAGTGACAACAAACCAATGAGTTTTACGTGCATTGAACATAAGCATTTTTAAATGCTATAAAATGTGTTTTTAGTGTATGGCCACAAATTACCCAACATTTTGTCAAACATAAAACAGTTCTACTACCTTAGATGAGAATTAAATTCATAAATACAGTGTATAATTGACCTACTCGTATTTAGAGAGCTGTAAATGAAATAAGAGATTATATAAAAGTCAACACCTGTAGTATTTGTTTCATTATTCTATAATGTACATTTTTTTTCCATCCTCAATACTTACTACTTGCAGAGGAACTGGCAGAGAGAAATCTTTATATTCTCCACTCCAGAGTGGATGGGGATGGTGATGGTGTTGTCCTTCTGGATGCAGCTAAGAGTATAAAGATTATCACTACTCCTTAATTGCAGTAAAAAAGAAACAAAGAAATCAGACTGGATTTTTTGGCATGTAAACAAAATGCATACTGGTTGCAATGACCACTGTATATAAAGCAGTGATACAATATATCACAAAATGCATTCTTTTTTAACAAAACATCTAATCTCATATATACAGCATCATGAGTAAGTAAGTACTCTTAAACACATCTTATTAAACAGACAGAAAAATGATGAAATTTATACATACTTTTGATAAAGAATTTCCAATTGTGGCATGGTATAAAAGCAATTGATAAAAAATAAAAAGAGACCAGATAAACTAAATAGAACATACCAGCAGGATAAGAGGAAATCTTGGAGTCTGCAAAATACTCTCCATTTCAGGAGGTTTTGGATGAGATGGCTGACCAGAAAGGTTTCCACTTGAGATTTTCATCTTTTTTCAGTTCTTCATTTTCATCTGAAATGTCAATGAGAACTTGTAAATACTGTATGAGTCCTTGAATACACTGACTCCTTGTGACATACAGGGTTTGCAGAACAATCGCTAGCAATATTCACCACTTTTAAATCCAGCTGGTGAATTTTCACCATGAAATGCATCCGAATGCAGTGAATAATCCTGGATTAAAGACAAAATAGTGTACAGAAATGTGCAATAAATTAGTCAAGCTCCAGACAAAACAAAGATATGATTTATCTCTGATTCATAATGACTTTTCTTGTGCTACACATTTTACCAATGCAAATTACATTGAATTTTGTAAATTAAATGGTACAATTAAGATATGTATGTCAAAAGATTACTAATCTTCAGCTTTCCAATTAATGCTAAACACAAGTATCAAGTCATGTATTTAGTCTCTCACCACCAATAAATGCATTTTTAAGTAATCATCCTAGAGTGCACCAAAGTCATGTGAACTTGATCCAATTCCAACATTACTGCTGCTTGAGTGCTTAGATCCAGTATTGCCTTCACTAACTGATGTTATTAATACCTCTCTCTCATCAGCATAATTTCCATCATTTTTCAAAACTCCCATTGTAAAACCTCTGCTGAAGAAACTAACACTACACCATAAGGATTTAAAGAACTACTGCCCGGTTTCTAATCTCCAATTCATATAAAAAATCTTACAAAAGGTTGTTCAATCCCAGCTTGCATCTTGTCTGAATTCAAACAGTCTTTTTAGCAATGTACAATCTGCATATCGCCCTTGCCACAGGACACAAATTGTGTCTGCAAATAGATTACACTCCAGCCCAGTTGATCTATGTTGTGGTGTTGCACAGGGGTCTGTTCTTGGACCTGTTCTCTACACTCTATACACTCAGCTGCTCTCAAGTGTCATAGATCATCATCCAGTGTCTCACCAGTTGTACACTGATGACACCCAAATATACAAATCTAGCCACCCAACTGAAGTTGATGCTACCATCCAAGGTGTAGAGATGTGCATTTCTGATGTGAAATCATGGATGACTTGTAACAAGCTGCAGATGAATGATGATAAAACTGAGGCCATTCTGATTACAACACAAAGACTTTCTCATTCACGTCCTTTACCTCACACAATAAATATCAGCAACACCAACATTAAATTCACACAATCAGTACAAAACCTAGGTGTTACTCTGGACAGTACTCTCACATTGCACCAACATGTCATGAACATATGCAAGGCTGCATATCTTGAGCTGAGACACATCAGCTCCATTCTCAGATATCTTTCAGTTGATGCCACTAAAACACTTGTGTGTTCATTACTACTTTCAAGACTGGACTATGGTAACTCAATTCTGTCTGGTTCATCTTAATATCTACTGCAGAGACTTCAAAAAGTTCAAAACATAGCTGCTTGGATCATACTCAGAGTACCACAATCAGAGCACACCTCCCCGCTGCTCTGTACCCAACACTGGCTATCCATTCGATCCAGAATCAAACACAACATTAGTTCTCTGTGCTACGTTTCACTGACAGACTCTAGTCCAACATACCTATCCGACCTCACCTATGTGTACACACAAGCAAGATACTTACACTCCTCTTCCGACAATCATATACTCATTATTCTCACTATGAAAACAGAGTCACATGGACAGCATTCTTTTGCATACCAGGGCCCAGCAACATGGAATGAATTGCCCACTGAACTTAGACACAAAGACGCAGTGATCCCATTCAAGAGTGCTCTCAAAACTACTTATTCTGACTGCAAAAACAAACTTAATGACTTAATAATGTTAACTACCTTAAATATTCTCAGCATGTTTTTTATGTTTTCTAATTTCATGGTGTTTGTTTTTGTAATCATATCATTGTGTATGTTTTTATGTTGTCTAATGTTGCAAAGCGCTTAGAGCTTCTAAAGATTAGGCGCTATACAAAGTCCTCATTATTATTATTATTATATTTAGCTTGGATGAATATTTTTTAAATCAGTGGCCATAACTAAAACAATGGGATTTTGTTTTATGATCATAAAAGTATGTTGGACACCATCCATGATGTACAATGCTGTCTGACATTTCTATGCACCTAAGGTTTCCATCTCAAATATTAAAGCAAAATGCATACCAAATTTGACAGATTGACGAAAATAAAAAAAAGCAATGCTTACCATTTGAAAAGAGGCAATTGTCACTAGAATATTCTATTCAAAATGATATTAATTTTGGACACAGGGGATACCACCCCCATGTTTTCCTGACTCGTGATATGTCGGCCTATTCTGTGCACAGCTTTAAAAGATGTAATGTTTATCCATCGAGCTATAGAAATGAAATACATTTACTGTAGACTGTTTCTGTCAGCAGTTAAGTTGAGTAATTAGGTCAGGTTTATAGCTAGTTTACAAAATTCAATGTAGAATGCCAATAAATGACAAGATATATTTTTGCAAACTAAAGTGATCTTGAAAAAAGATTAGTAAAGTTTAACATTTTATAAAAAATAAGCTATTATGTGGAAGAGAAACAACAATGAAATAGGATGCAATGTGTTTGCGTCTTGTTGATGGGGGAAAATTACTAAAGAATTTAGAAACAGACTATACGCTGGGGAATTTTTTGAGAATTTATGTTCTGGCGACAAGTTTACATATTGGGTAGCAGATGATTTTGCATGTGCGGGACAACTTCTTGCAAAATTGGAAACTTGGATTAAAATGCAGTATTGTTTTAAGGTATACATTACCATATTTTATATAATGTATTGTATGATTCTAAAAGATGCATAGTTAATCGGAATTTCTGGGTTACAGATTCAAGAAGGTCATGGAGTGGGTCTACATGTTGACTAATAAATTACTATTTGATCCCCTAGGTGATATTTCAATTCAAAATTAAAACTAATAATACTTAATGTATAACCAAAAATGCGACAACCTGGTGGAGAGGCGAAAATGGATATAAAAAACTTCCATATAGCCTCAGCAAATTTAAACTGAATAAATAGGGAAAAAATAATTAAACTAAACAACAAGACAAATTATGATATGATTTTCATACAAGAAACACATAATAAGTTGACTAAAGAACTAATAACTTCATATGAGGAAAAATTAAATGGGGTTATAATTGTAAATGATTATAAGGAGATGTAAGGGGAGGGGTAGCTACTTTTATCAAGAATAAAATGGGAGTAACTTGGGAGCAAAAAAACAAGGGAAACTTTTTTGCAGGAAGATTGATACATATTGTGATACAGGACACTCATTTTATAAATGTATAAATACCTGCTAATAAAAACAAAAAGCAACAATTCATTGAAAACCTGTTTAAATATGTAGAAACAATTTCAAAGGCCCCCCTCCAATCTGTGTTGATATTGATGGAAATATTGTGGATCTGATGTGCAATCTTACTGCATGCAAATCTTTCCAGAAAGCACCTATGTACTGTTTAGACACCGGTATTTGGTAACAGCCATATCTAGCGCAAAATTCAAAATGGTCATAGGACAGAAGGTTGAGTAGCTACAATGTCACAGCCTCAATGTCTCCACGAAGTAGGGATAGTAATATTTGTGCTAGGGTTGTGCTATTCCATGTCGATTTACAAGTAACCAAACAGGATTTGATTTGGAAATATTTTTCGCAAAAAGATCTCTTCTGCCAATGGTAGCTCAATGGTTGGGAGAAATACTGGCAAGTCAGATGTGTATAAAATGTACAGCAATGTGTGCAGATAAAATTGTCAAAAATGTTTGCAGGTTTTAATGAAAGGGCTATATCAGCCTTGAAAGTGCCAGAAATTATCATTATAGATGTGGCTTGAGTCTACATGTTTTCAGTTAACAAAAACAGAGTATCAAATCTAGTAACTGGCATCCTTGTTAATTTGACTAATAACTATTTTTAATTAACCATTTCAGATTTATAAATATATACTCAATAGTAGTGAAGTGGGATGATATAGCATCAATGGGACTTACCATTAAAAACCACCCTGGGACGATATAGCGTCAATGGGAAATTTAACATTATGGAAACCCTTGGGACGATATAGCGTCAAGGGGAATTTAACATGGGAATATGGGACTGTTTAGCGTCAAGGGGAATTGAACAGGGTGGGACTGTACAGCGTCAAGGGGAATTTAACATGGG